>PVIH01010380.1:0-75837 GCA_004025045.1 Sigmodon hispidus
CCCCCCCCCCCCCCCCCCGACTTCTCCACTGGAAACTCCTGCTACTCAGACATACTGCTGTCCTTCCTAACCACACCCGAATGTCAGGGTCTTCTGTGAACCCAGCTGTCCTCACAGGGCATGCTGCCAGGAGCCGAGTGCTTGCTGGGAAGGAAAAATGCCGTCTCAGATTCTGTTAGTCTTAGTGAAACATAGGCCAGACTTCCCAGTCCCTAGAGATTATTTAATAGTTTGTTATAAGACTTTACTGACAGTAAGAGCTAAAAGTAGTATACAAGAGAGAAACTGTATAATTCTTGCTGGACTTTGGTGTCCAAGTGACTAGGGGTCAAATGGAACCTCAGAGGCCCTAACTGCATCTGGTTCCTGTCTTTCCCTCAAGCACCAGTCTCCACACAGCAGCATAGGACCTGACTCTTCAGTGGCCTTAAAAGAAAGTACTTCTCCCATCCACCCAGAGCTGTCTTGTTTTTATCTAGGAATACTGTTTTCTTAAGGAACTTAGCTTTGGGGCAAGCATTCCCTCGGGATTGTTTTTACCCAGGCATTTGACATGATGCCAAGACTATGCCAGAAACTACAAAAGTATATACATTGAGAACATTATTTCTCAGTTCAGTCCAAGACACACTAATACAGTTCAGTGAGTCTTATGTCTGCTGAAGAGATAACCTTAAGCTAGCTTTCTAGCCAGGTAAAAGATTAAACCTGTGTTACCTTTGCTAAAATCATGTTCCTCCACAAATGATAAAACACAAATATCTCTCTATCTCTATCCTCCCCTCATAGATGCACACACACCCCCCACACACATATACACACACTCAGAACACACAAGCACATCTGTCCCTCTTAAACAAATTACAATTTCAAAAACAGATAGCCTGATCCCAAGCTTATGGGAAAATACTTAATTTTGCAAAAACAAACTTCTGCCAGTTGTTAAACAAAATATTTATTTATAACCTGAATCATCATCTGTTTTTGGATTGTTCAGAAAGATTTAAGAATTTTCCTCTTTTTTTTTTCCAAATTATACTGAGGCTGCTTACCAAGTATGAAGGGCTAACATTATGTAACCGTCCTGACCAATCAAAGATCAAGCTTCTTCAGAAGTAATTGACTCTCAAAAGTTTATCTGGTAAGTTCTGAGATGGTAGTCTGTCATCCTCTAGAGATAAATACCTCATCAGCTCTGCCCTGGAAACTTCATTCTTATGAACTGGGCAAAATAAAATATATATACTGTGAGTCTTACAGTGTCCAGATAATTAACTAAGGAAGGAATCTATATGGACCAGGGAAAGACTTCAGCCCTGAAGGACAAAAGGAATTCCTTAACCCCATGTGCTGCTGTCTAGGACTCCAGAATATTTTCCTGCCAACCAACATTTTGTTCACAATATAGAAATAGCATCTGGTGCAATATTTGTTGAGTATCTCTCTGGACAATGGGTTGGAGGTTGGGGGTCCTAACCAAATATCTTCCCTCTGAGTTTTAACTAGTGGGTAGGCAGCACAGGCATGAGCCTGGAGGAGATGCTCACTGGATAGCTGGCCCATCATGGAGGTGGGAATAGCATCTCACTTTAAATCACTAACTTGCACCTTAGAATTCACAGCACACATAATCACTTTGAATCCAGTAGCAAACTGAATACCTGTTCAGCCAACACCTTAGCCATACAGTCCTTGGGCATCTAAGGAAGCCCATGTTCACTCCTGTGTATCAGATGCACAGATAAAACCATTCATACTAAGTCAACAGAGCTGTAGTGGGATTATGTTGTTTTGCTGTAAATAACTGTCCCACCTACTGGTTTAATAAAAAATGCTGATTGGCCGAAGGCAGACAGGAAGTGTGGGCAGGGCTACCAAACTAAGAAAACTCTGGGAACAGGAAGAAAAGAGCAGAGATGCCAGGAGATGCAAAGGAAAGAAGTTGAAATGCTGCTGAGAACAGGTACTGAACTCCACGGCTGAACAAGAATCATGGGTTGAGTTAAGATGAAGAAGTTAGGAAGTTATATGCCTGGGCCCTAGGTCAATCAGGGTAAAATGAATGTAAGCATCTGTAGGACTGTGTGTGTTTCTGTGGGACTGTGAGTGCGAACCTTGAGGGTAGACCCAAAAGTCCAAGCCAGAAACCTCATACAACACACAGAATTTCTGTTAATTACTGAAGCCTATTATCTTGTATTAGTAGTCACTGTGCATGGGATAAAATAAAACCAGGGAACAGGGAAAAGGGAGTGGATTATTAATAAGGTCTTTGAGGGTCTTGGGATCTAAGATCTTTCCTTTCTAAGAACAGTAAATAGCAAGTGGCAAATAGAATCACTTTCTTTCCATATGATTTAAAAGTTTAAAATTGTAATAGACAAGGACCGTGCAAAAATTCCATGAGGGGCAGCAAAGACCCTGGTGAATCCTCCCACAAACACTCATGCAAGTTACCAGCGTGAACGTTAACTTTATATGCTTTGGAATTCTGGTGTGCAGAGTCTCTTTGATGGAGTACCTCAGTGTGTGTCCTGCCTCTCTATATCCCTTCCCTCTGTAGAGCACTGACCCCTGCCCAGATCCTCGATCATTCTAGTCTAAAACTAAGAGACTGGGGAAACTTAGTCCACAATGACGTTGGAGACGCCACAGATCTGAGGAGAGCATTTTAACTAAAGGGCCAGTCAGAAGCACTGTGTGTCCTTTCCTCTTCCACTCAGTAGGGTAAGTCAGCCATTTTGTCAACAAGCTCCATTCCCAGCAGAAAATCACTGCTCTGAGCCTGGCTCTGCCCACATAGATGAACTAGGAAAGGGTTTTGTTTGTTCTGTTATACTTTAAAATATCAGATTCATGGCCATCATTTTTCCCTGTGGGCCTGACTTGATAAACAGCATACAAATGGACCATCAGACCCTTTTATAAACCCTCTATTGGGATACCTAACATGTAAAACACAGCCACATTTTTAGTTTATTAATGCTCTGTTAATCTATCATTTGGAATATTTGAAGATATAATTTCTTTAGTTTGCTAGGATTGCCACACCTGGGTGCTACAAACTAACTAGCTAAACAGCCAAAACTAATTTTTCCCATGGTCCTGTAATGTAGATGTCCAAGTCAATATGAGCAGATTGGATTTTTCTGAGATTCTTCCCTGGTTAGATGCTCCCTTGTCGCTTGTCTTCACCTGAGAACCTCTCTGTCCTTGTGTGTCTGGCTATTATCCTTTGGGACATCAGTCATGCTAGCTCAGACTCACCCCCAAAGAGCTTATTTTAACCCAATTATCTCTCTTTAAATTCTCTCTGTGGGACTGAGAGGATGAGATGGTGCTCACTCTATTTGTGTAAGGACACCTGAGTTAAGATCCTCAGCACCCACAAAAATATGGATGAAGTGGAATGTCCCTGTAAACTCAGTGTTCCTACCATAACATGGAAGGTAATATGTGAGGATCCTTGGAGCTTACAGGCCAGCTAACCTGGTGTGCAGAGTGTCTAACAAAAAGCCTGTAGCTGTCTCACTAACAACTCCCAAATACCCAAAGCCACCTCTCAAATAATTGACTTGGAGGTTTAATAGTATAGTAAACGTTGGGTAGAAGCTCAAACATATTATTAACTAATTCTTATACTTAAACTAACCCGTAATTCTTATCTATATTTAGCCATGTAGTTTGGTACCTTTGCTTCAGTGCAGCATTCTCATCCTGCTTTTTCTGCATCTGGCTAGCAACTGCTTCTCTGCCTTTCCTCTCCCCATAATTATTCTATTCTGGACACACACATACACACACGCATACTTCCTGCCTGGCTAATGGTCAATCAGCATTTTATTAAATCAATACAAATGACAAATATTTACAATGTACAAAAGCTTTATCCCACAGCAAAGGCTCTTTCTCTAACAAAGTGAAGTGTGAGGACCAACATCTGAGATCATCCTCTGACCTCCATATGCATGCTATGTTGGCATGCTTACCCCAACAATCAAATATAGGAATGTGCACATATACACCACAAACAGAGAGACAGAGACAGAGGGGGGAGAGAGACAGAGATACAAAGATAGAGACATAGAACAAAAAAATACCCTTCTATAAATACAGCCTTATTCTAAAACATGGTAGTATAAGATATGAACATATAAACTTACACATAGGCTCACATCCACACCAGTGGATGAAGCATTGGATTTATGTGGATATAGGGCATTGTGAAGAAAACATTATGACAACCTCCCTACCTGTTCAAGCTTCATCACAAAACTCAGCCAAAACTTTTGCATGGCAGCTCTGCTGAAATGCTTACAGATACCACATGTGTCCCTAAAGAGCATACCCTTGCTATATCATGTTGCTGCTAACACAGCCCAGGAGGCCACTGTTAACAGCTTCTGCATTTTGGTCTGGCCAATTTTTAATTATACTTTCTCAAAAATGGTCCAGAATTTGATCTCAGAATCTTTAAATTGAAGCTGGGGCTTCTATTTCTGAAGCAATTTGTACATTTTTTAAAGCATTTCTGGCATGGATTAGTCTTGTCTGAGGCACTCTGTCTGTTGCTAGGAATAGTGCTTACATTACTAAGTGTTGTTTCACTTATGCTAGATATGAATATGTCCACGTTGAACAGCAGATCATAGCTGGATAAGAGTCTGGCAGCCTGTGTGAGCACCCTCCCCAGTCCCTTCTGCAGGTACTCAGGGGACTGCACACCTCCTGCACAAAGGCCCAGACAAATACTCAAAAAAAAAACTATTGGCCTCAGTACAAAGCAAAGCAGTTTTTTTATCCCAGAAACATGATAAAAGCGGAACTTTGAGGGTGTGGGAGGACAGAGAAGAACCAGAATGCTGACTCACAAGAGGGGTAAACAGATGAGAGGAGAGAGGTCTCCTGAAGCAAGAGTGAGGGAAGGGCTCTTCCAGAAGGCAGAGCAGGGCATGGAGTGGGAGATGAAGTGTTCTCTCTAGCAAGTCTCACTGGCCACTCACTGTCAGTGGACAAGCCAGTGTTCACTGTCCAGGACACATGCATCCTTCTGAAGGATTCAATACCTGTCCAAGAATGAAAAGAAGAGAATAAATTTCACACCAAAAAAATAAACCCCATCTGGTCTTTCAGAATGGGCAGAACATGAAGTTTCATTGCAGTTATAGTTGGACCTACTTTAAAAACATTCTGGAAATATCTGTCTTCAATATCAAATGCAAGATATGTCAGGCCTTGGTTTTTATTTTATTCTGTTATATGAAATAATAATTTATCCTATAACTATTTCCTAAATGCTAGAAGATGCAAGATTTCTGAGACAAAAGCCTTCAGGCATAGCAAGCAGTATGATTATATTAATTCTTCTTCAGCCCTAAGTCTCATGATAATAGCATCAGGGGCAATGGGTCATGTTCCAGAATGGAAGATCGTTATAGAATGATGAGTGCTGTTCCTCCACACACACACCAGAGCTCATACATTGAAACTCTAACTTTCATTACCTCAGACTGAGGCTGCATTCATAGAGACCTTTAGAGTGACTAAATGAGATCGTTAGGGTGAGCCCAGACCCACTGTGAGTGAGATCTTTATAAAAGAGCATCTGACCCCAGCTAGATCTGGAGAGATTACTTAAAAACAGAGAAGGTCATCATTCATCATCCCTAAGTGACCTCAGAGCCTACTAACCTCTGCTCCTAGACTTGCATCCTACGGACTTCCCTGTTCTTCAGTCTGCCCTGTGTTTTACTATTCCTACCAGCCCAAGCTAACAATAGCACTAAACCTAGCAACCCACCACATTCACAATAGCCTGTTTGTTTTGTCCAGAGAATCATCACCTCATCTCTGAAGGTTGCTCACAGCAAACATAACCATAAAAAAATCACCCCCCTAGAGTGTGATCAGATCCTTGAATTTTTGCACACCCATAACACAAGAATGAGTAGAGAAATCCCTTAGAGGGTTGTGTCCTCTTTGAAGGTGTCCAGCATGTATCTCAGTGGTTCTCAACCTGTGGCTTGCAACCCTCAGGGTCAAATGACCTTTATGACCTTTCACCCTGCAACCATCAGAAAACACAGGAATTTACATTATGATTCATAACAGTAGCAAAATAACAGTTATGAAGGAGTGATAAAAATAATTTTATGGTTGAGGGGTTCTCCATAGCATGAGAAACTGTATTAAGGGGTCACAGCAATAAAAAGATTAAGAAACACTGATGTATCCTGTAATAGCCCATCTTAGAAATCTCAGACTGCATTGATAATATAGAAATTTTACAACACAAATATCCTCATAAAGCTTTGGAATCCACTGTAAAATTTCTATCTCACTGTTACAAAGACCAGATGACTCTGCATTCATTGGTATACATGGAAAGCCTTTGTTCTAGCACCACAGTGGCTTCTAATCACTAGAAGCAATACTGTAATTCTGTGAAAAAAATAATCATGCATGACCATAGCTTTCTGTTTTCAACGCTATAATGCCAATTATAGTCCTATGGGAGAAAACACGTAGGTCTAGTTTATGTGCTAAGTGTGAAAATTACAGTAGGTAGTTAGTATAACAAGTGCAGTGTCTCCGTGTCGGCTGGGATGGGGTGGACAAAGCTTTGTTTCTCAGGGTTCCCTTCCTTGCTTGCAGTGCTGTCTTAACGGACATGCAAACAGTGCAGCTTCACAGAGGAATCTCCTCCAAAAAGATGCCCAGAAGGGTCAAATTTTCTGTTAAATTCATCTTCAACTCTGTATTTTATAAGTGCGGTCTGGTGAGAAACTGAAGCATGGTGCAGAAGCTTGTGCTGGTTCTCATGTGTGGTCACTCCTCTGACCACCCTACATATAAAGCTCCCAGACACCCACTCTCTTGCCATTCATATTGTCTGTTACCATTGTCTCCCTTGTGGGTCCCTGAAAACAGGAAAGGCAGGTTTTAAACAGGTAGGTATTGTGTGTTGAAGGTAAAAGAAGGCCCAGGTCCTGTGAGCATCTGTATTCACTGCACAAGTATCCATGAGTTATGAATATGCTGTACAATTAAAAGTAATAAACAGCATTCAAAAGTCAGGCTCAGATCATAGGAAAAGGTTTCTTGCTCTGGAAACACAAGCCTCCATGTATCCTTCCTGCAGTGTTCCCAGAAAAGAAGGAGACGCCCTATCCAGTTCCTATTCCAAGTATGCCATGAGAGACATGAGATTAACAGTATGGAATAAAGAAGCAATCTTGTTTTTTCTTTTCAAAAAGAGAGATAGATGCTTTTGATGCCTATGCATACCTTACTGTGGGCCTGCAGATGTTCTACTGTCCCCTGCCTGGACCTTCCACCATGTGCTCTCCAGTTTGGGGCCAGCTATGTGTTTATCTATGACAACCATCATCATAATCTTACACAGATACAAACACACAGAGACACACATACGTGCGCACGCATGCACACACACACATACACCATGGTAGCAGAGTTTTAGCAGCATTTACTTTTGGCTTCTAGTTTGTTCTTGGTCACTTTTGTTTCATCTTCCACTCCGGACTACCTACTTTCTGGATTTTAACATCCAGCATGAGATGCAAAGACTGCTTCATAATCTGTCATTGAATAAAGTTCAATTCCTATGATCAATGAATTTTACTCCATCTATCCACTTAATGGTAGCTTAACTAATAAGTATGGGCAGGTCTCTTTTCTTTACCTTGTGTGTCTGCATGTGCATGTGCAGATATATGTGTAAGCCAGCAGTCAGTCTGTGGAAGTGGGTTCTCTCATCTGTTATTTTGAGCTGTAGGGACCAAATATGAGTGGTCAAGCTTGGTGGCATGTGTCAGGACCCACTGAGCCATCCCATCAGCCCTATGATCAATATTTTTAAAAGTATTATAATGCTTGTATAATAACAGGATTATGGGTATAAGAAGGCAAGAAAATTCACAATATGGTGAAATAGCATTTACCTAATCCTTTGCACTTTTCCTCCATTGCCTGGTCTGATCACCATCCTAAGTGCTTTGAAGTACATTAAGACAGCTATTGCACAGCACACTCTACAGATAGAGGGATATGGGGAAGGCTCAATGTCTTGTCCCCTGTCAGATGTTTCAAAAATGGAAGAGTCGGAACTGTTTTCCTTTGTTTCTCTTAGTGGATTCCCAGTGACCCAAGTATCCTCTCCTAAATACAAAATGGAAAGACAGACCAAGAATCAATTCTGCAGTGAAATGGGATACATTGGGGCCAGGAAGTAGATCTTGGATCCTCAGTTGAGTAATTATATTTTTGCTCCTGATCATTCAGTCTGCATACCATCAATCATCCAACTTGGGCTACCCTCCCATTCTCACACCCTTGCCTCTGATCACAAAGCACTAACATCTCTTCTCCAGCAATCCCAGTCAGACGTCCAGTCTCAGGGCGGTGAAGCGACAGCAAGAACTACCAGTGTCTCTACAAGTCAAGTTTCTCAGGCAGCTTTTTGAACTTGTAGACACAAATTTTGTTGGTAACAGACCTGTAAAGAGTTTTTAATAATTATAATTCATGCAAATGATTCTTTAAAGAGAGATTTGAACAATGTCTACCAGCTGTAAAAAGAAATGAAAGAAGAATCAGTTACATATAAAGCAAATCATAAAAATTCTGCAGTAAATTATAAAAGTGAAACTCTAGTGCTTCTACTAACCACAGGAATGAGAAGAAGACACTCGATTAGAGCCTGAAGCAATAGCCATATAAAGTCATGAGCACAATAGCACTGTGAAAAATTGAGAAGAAAAAGGAAGCTTGCATCATGTATCAGCGATGGTCAAAATCTGCCCAAATATGGCTTTAGGTCACTATGGTCTTTCTCTATAGTAGAAAGCAACAGTTAAAATTAGAACAGAAATGGTCAAAATTGTACCCAATGATTCCTCAGTGCAGTTCGTGTGAACACATATGTCACCAGTGTGTCCCCTAAGACATTATATTCTGTGGAGAAGCTGCTTCCATTTACCCATAGCATGTTCCCAAATTTCCTGGGGACAATACTCTGCTAGTCTGTTGCTAGAATTATCCCTGATATCAGTTGTTCTGTTTTTCTCAATCATTCTAATTCAGATCCATATGCTAGTGTGTCATTCAAACACTCCATAACATAAGGCTAGCTATAGTCTCCAAGCTTCCTTCATCAAGCAGAAAAAGCAGAAGCAGGCTAGGAAGGACTGACATTCATTCCTCAGAACCAAATTCATTCCTCAGAACCAACACGTCATTCATTAGAACAAGCATTCTTAGAGCATTCACTTTGATAAGCATTATGTTTAATTTGCTTAGGTGTTGAGAAGGAGAGACCTGTGCTGTTCAGAGATGCAACAGTGGGGCTTATACACAGGAAGACAAGTTCACTTTGTGTTCTTTTTAATAAAGTTGAAGGCCAACTCCAGCATTGTCCTGACTCTCAGGCTCCTCTTACCCTTACTATCTTCACACATCAGACAAAACAATGAAATCATCTCCTAAGTAATGGAACTTTGAGCTGTGAATGACCAGTAAGCATGGCCCCTAGAAGTAGAACATTCCTTAAAGAGCCTCTCAGTTACCATAGATCCCCTCAAAGAAGGTCTACAACTCTGACTCCAGAAGCTTCCAGGGGTCTCTGAAAAACTGAAGCCAATAGGTTTATACTGACCTTTAGAAAAAAGATCTTCCCTGTACTCCACTTTAATCAAAGGGAAACAAAGATAAGGGAGTAGAATAGAGGAATCCAAAGCCAATCTTCAGTATTCTTCATTTCATAATAATGGAGTCAAAATGGGGAGCATGGGACAGGTCTGTATCTCTTAACAAAGAGTAAAGCTCTCTGTGAAAGGCAAGACACGGAATCCTAAATGCAGTCAGGAATCTACCACTGCTCTCAGAGATGGTACTCTAGTCTTGAAAATTTTTCCCAGCCTTGGCATCAAATCAACACAATCTCTCTCTCTCTCTCTCTCTCTCTCTCTCTCTCTCTCTCTCTCTCTCTCTCTCTCTCTCTCTCTCTCCCTCTCCACTGATTTATTCCTGAGTTGTCAAATTTTTAGAGAACCTGTATGATTTCAGTGATTCAAACATTTATTCTAATAAATGCCAAGTTCTAACATTTCTAAGTAAAAACCTTACTTGCTTCTCAAAACCCTCTGTAAACACACTCATTGTTATGATGTTCCTTTTAGAGGTGAAATTGAGGCAGGAACATGAATGATGATGTTTTCCCCAAGAATGAAGGTTTATAATTAGTTCTCTAATCAATTTTTTTAACTGCAAATGTTAAAACATATACTGGATACATTTTATATGACTTTCTATTTTGTAAAAATATCAGGTAGAATTTAGGTCATGCATTTTAATCCAAACATTTAGAATTATGAAATGGTCAATAAATTATAATTATCTGATTTTTAAATATATTAAGTTTGGTAATTTTTTTTCTGGGTGGAAGTGGTTGATTTCAGTTATCTAAGCCTTTGAATAACATCTGAGCAACCATTACCTCATTATTTCCCTAATGTAGGGGAGTAGAGATGGAATCCCTCTCTACTATATTGGACTATCTCTATTTGCTAACACTCCTACAATCAGGAATGACATACTAGGTTATTTAAGCAGAAATATATGTCTTACAGCCCTGAAGGATGGAAATTCAAGATCATGGTGACAGGATTGGTTTTTCTGAAAGCTTCTCTCCTTGTCTTACAGACACACTCATCCTTCCCTGAGCTTAACTAACCCTGTCACACTGCTGTCCTCGGATATCTATATGTAGAGGTCCTCTTATAAGGACACTAATCATGAGACTGGCATTTACTCTAATGACTTCATCTAAGTCAACTATCACTTTTAAACCTTGTCTGAAAGTATGGACATATACTGTGATATTGCATTTCAACTCATGACTTTGGGGGTGCAACAGAACAGGGCATTGCTTCTGAATTAAATAAAACTTCCTCATCAACACCAGCACTCTGAAACAACAAAAATATGTATGTAACCAAACAACATGGGTTGGAAACTTACCACTCAATGTGACCTGATCCCCAGGGGACCCAACACCAAGGGTGAGAGAAGGTTCTCAGAACCGCCCTCAGCTTCATGAAGACAGATGGGGAAACTCACTGCACCTACAGCAGGTATTTAGTTACTCAAGAAGCTGAAGCTCTCGCTTCCTGTCACTAATTGCGGTTGGCGATCATTATTTGATCCTGGTGCGTTAAGTGAGAGTCCTACAGAAGCATAAATACGCAGATCTGGTGTTTACATTAATGAGCCCAGGCCTAGCTGGCAACCTTTGAAGGGTATCACTAGATTGTGCAGCAGCAGCCTATACCAGTAACGTCTCCTGCACAGTAGGCACATTCCCTTCTGGAGAAAACCACAAAAGCAGAACCAGAATTAACCCTTAAGTCAGAGGTCTGTGTAGAGCTTCATGGGCTTGTTAGATTGGGTAAGCATTTGAGATTCATGTTACTGTTTTTTAAAAAATAATTTTTAGCTACACAGCATGTGTTTTGTAACTCAGAAAACTCATAAGTAATTAGCACATATTTCTAAAAGCTCCTTTTAAAGAAAAAATAGCTTTGGGTTTTTGCTTATTTTTTTTAATTTATTCAGTAATTTTTAACCCCACCTAATTAAATAAATATGACCCTAAGTAGGTTAAAATGAAAATTTGGGGAGTGAACCAAATTTTGACTTCGGAAGAGTGCCTATAAAGGGAATAATTTGGAGACTGTATTCACTGCCAACTTCCTTGAGCAGATATTTCTCCTCTTGGCAATTTCAAAGATTCTATGGAAAGAGGGTAACATCTACACTACTATGAGTGTGAGATGGGCACTAAACCCCAGGACAATCTCACCTAGAGAACTGATATCCCCACCATTTGGAAAGTCAGCTAAAAATACAAAAATGATTAGAAAGCACATTAAAATATACTTCTCTATCACCATCAAACACAAACAAAAGCCATGCCATGGGGCTTAACATTACACTCACTAGAATAGCTAAAATTTAAAAAGGGGAGGGGCAACAATACTTCCACAGAAAACTTATAAATTATCACATTAAGTGGAGCGAAGGTCAAAAAGTTCTCTAATCTTAGCACTGATGAGGTTGAGCCAGAAGGATTACAAGTTCAAGGACAGCCTGGGAAAAAAGAGAGTAAGCAAAGCACATGCACAGAGAGAAAGAGGAGAGAGAGAGAGAGAGAGAGAGAGAGAGAGAGAGAGAGAGAGGTTGTTTTGATTAGGGGATTTTGTCAACTTGACACACGCTAGTCTCTTAGGAAGACGGAATCCAACTGAGAAAATGCTTCCATCTAGTTTGCTTGTAGTCAAGTCTGTTGTGCATTTTCTTGATTAATGATTGATGTAAGTAAGTGGTACCATCTGAGCAGGTAGTCTTATACGGCATAAAAAGCAAACTGAGTAAGCCCATAGAAGTGATCCAGTAAACACATTTCTTGAGAACCTCTGCTTTGGCTCTCACTCCAGATTTTTGCGCTAACTTCCGTCAGTGATGGAGTGTGGCCTGCAAGTCGTATGGTTAAATAAATCCTCTCTATCCCAGGTTGCTTTTAGTCATGATTTTTTTATTATGGCAATAGAAACCCCAACTAAGACATACACACCCAGCCATATATGTATGTAAGTATATATACATGTATATATATTTTAATCAGCTCAGATTACTCCTGCCAATAAATAAATTATTTTTGAAATAATAAAATAACCATTTTCTGATTTCAAAACTACCGGATTTGCAATAACTATCACTTGCCTGGCACTACCATGGGGCAGGCGGCCCATGCAAAGTGATTTTTATGTATTAACCCATTTGTCATCACAGAACACCATCTGTTCAGTGCTATCATAATTTCTATTTTACAGGAAGGATGGCAAAGGCACCATCAGAATGCGTGTACTGCCCAAGTCACACACCTAACCTACAGCTTCTGCTTACAACCACTCTTCCTCAATCTCCCCTGTTGTCAGTGGTGGGCTTTGAGAAAACATCTACTGTTCCTACTAAAGACTTTTTTTAAAACACCCAATTGAAGTTAGTTGCAACCTTTCCATCCTTTCTGGCGTTTCTTCTATTAGAAAAATAAATCTAAAAACTCTGTAATTTGCTAAAAGGGATTTATATTTCTACCTTTCTTTAGTGGGATCAAAGAAGACATTCTCATTTGCCTTACTTAAGTTAAGATCTAAACAAGAAACATGGGCTAGAAAACACTTTTCTTTGGATTGCTAGCAGAAGGCTCTGCTGAGAAGCAGGGCTGGCTAGAACTATGCACTGTGGAAGAAAAGCTAGAAGCAGAACAGTCGTCCAGCAACCACCAGGCCATTAAAATCACATTAGAATGGATGGCTAATCCAGCTACCTTATCAGAGGAAAACAACATAAAAAACTCAGGGCTCAGGGGAAAAGAGTAGAAGTTGTGCCACAGAAAAGTAGAAAGCAGAGCATCATTTGCACCACCGTCACAGGCTCAGTGTTAACAGCTTCTCAACACTGAAGGTGAAAGAACATTTGTTCACCAGAGGTCACTTTCCTCATCCAAGGGGGAAGGTTTCAGAGCTCATGTTGGAAACTTGGCCTCAGCGTGTGCTATTGTGTTACCCCTGGGCCCAGTTTGCCTACAAAACAAGGCTGGTGGTGGCAAGCAATTAGTCTGGAAGCTAATCGATGTCATTGTGTGGAAACCTTTCAGGAAAACATCTCAGTTCAAAGGAGGGATGTTTCAATTCCAGGCCACTTCTCACAGAAAAGGCTAAACATTAAGGAAGCCCCTTGGGAATATCCAGTTCCTTAGTCAGTCAATGTCTACCAAGAGTTATATACCTGTGCAGGAGCCCTCATTAAAGTAAACTAGTTTTCACCACTCAGATGGCTTAAGAAAGTAAATACAAACTTGAATGGACAAAGTGTTTCTACTTGAGCATCTTCGTCTTCATGTCTCTTTTCTTTTGATAGACACAACCAAGTTATGATCTGCATTCCAACCTTGAACTCTCAAAAATAACTGAACCCACGAAGGTCAAGAATTTCCAAATAGTAGTGTTTCTGGGAAATAATTTTTCTCTTTTATCTGCCTCCACACACAACCAAAAACCTCATAGCCCAGGGAGAGAGGAACAGGAACCCAGGTCTCACTCAGCAAGTGTGTGAAGAACTACATGGTAATTTGCCCCATGTAGCATCAGCTTGTTGTTATTTTGAGCAAAAATCTGTAAACACTTCTACTTATTTCATCTAGTATGTAGAGGCCAATGATGCTACTGAGTGAGGTTCAGTGTTGAAATGGCTTCCTGCTTCTTGATCATCCTTCCCTCTCTCCAGAGAATTCTCTTTCTTCCAACTTTTACATCAAAACAACGTTAAACCAAAAACAACATATTGAACTAGGTACATCCTGGCTTTACAAAACCTAAAGGTGATTGGCATAGGTACTCATCTTCAAGAACAACCATCTCCTATCAAACATATTTAAAGAAATAGAGTGATCTGTCCTCAATCCTGTCAGCACAGAATTAGAACAGCTCCCAAGGTCTGAGTGACAGCTGGCATCCCCATACAAGAAACCTGAGAAGCTTCAACTCCCAAAGAATTTTCAGGAAAAATGTTTAAAAAAAATGGGGTTTCCAGGAGTGACCACATTTATCCCATACAAGATTGGCAAAATGACACTAAAGCTGCCAGGAGAATCATCAATATTACAGAGAGAAAAGAACATACAGGCTGTATAATCCCAACAGTATGCTGCTCTGTCTCAAATCCAATGGTCCTAGCCAAGTGAGACTGTCCCATGGGCTTGGACTTTTGCCTTATTTGGAGACCCATTGGATAAGCATTCGTATGAGTATATGAAGAACTCAGAAAACTTTTTTTAAATCAAAAGACCTAATTAATAAATAGACAAGTGAACTGAACAGAAAGTGTAAGGACCTGAATTCATTCTGGGGGCAGGGCCCAGGTCTGTGAATGAACTTCCACAGCAGCCAATGGATTCAAAAGTTGAATTCATGCCAGAAAACTCCAGTAGCTGCTGCACCTTATCTCTTTGTCCAATCCTGGAACATCAAGGTGTGTCGCATCTTGATTACATAGGTTTTTCTTTAAAAACCCCAGCCCATTGGAGCAATGCTCTCTTACCCCCTTCTGCTGTGCAGAGCTAGGTGATCAACCCGGGTTCTCATTCTCTATAGGTAGCAATAAAAACTCCACTCATAACCATGTGTCCAGCCTCCCTGGTGAAAATTCTTACACGTGGGCATAACAAAAGTTCTCTTTAAAAGTACAAATAACAAGTAAGTACATTTAAAGAGTTCAATGTATTTAGCTATCAGAGAAATGTAAATCAAAATTGTATTAAAATTCCATACTACTGTGGTCAGAATGTTTATCATCAAGAACACATAATAAGTGTAGCATCCTGTGCTACTTGGGTCGGTGACTCAGGCTTGGGCCTACAGATTGAAAGAGGACACAGACACTTGGGTTATTCTTCCAAGGAGAATGACACTTTATTGAGTCACCATCTCAGTTTAAATGGGGCGGGGGGGGGGGGGGGGCAGCTACCTTTGACAGGGAAGCACAGTGGGAGTTCCTCAGGGGGCTGGAGATACTGGCTTTAGATAAAAAGCTCAGCTTCCTGAACCATCCTCCACAGGCAGAAAGCCAAAACAAATGGGACAATGGGTGACACAGGATATACAACCAGCTACCTGCAGGCTAAATGCTTCCAGGCTGAGATTGCAGCTTAATGTCACAGCAGGGGCCTACAGACAGAAAGGCCTGAACAAACTGGAAAGGGCATGGAACTAGCAACCCACAGGCCGTGTCCTTCAAGGCTCAGAGTGCAGGTGAGGGTCAGAGCAGGGGCCTACAAATAAGTGATGGCAAAAATGTAAGGTAAAGAAACTCTTGTACACTCTGTGAGAGTGTAAATTAGTCCAGCCACTATGAGTTAGCATGGAGTTTGCACATAAAACTCAAGCACAACTATCCCATGATCCAGCTATATCACTTCTGAACTTACACACACAGTCAGCACACAATAGAGATACCTATACATCCATGCTTCTCCCAGCACTACCCTCCACAGGCAAGTTATAAGACCATCCTGGGTATTGACAGGTGAGTGGGTGAAGAAAGTGTGACAAGTATAAACAATGGAATACTGATTAGCCAGACCACATTTTTCAAGTAATATCACTTTACTTTGAGATAACTTGGCCATGTTTTGTTTACTATTTTTCTCTCCTCAGCTCTTCTCCATATAGCCAACCTCTTCTGCTCAAGAAAACACTGATCCTAATTGGCAGGGGATCCGCAACTTCCTGCTTCCCCAGAGTGCAGTTCCAATCAGTTCACAGTTTGCATGTTTACTCCTAAGAGTAATTCTTGGAGAGAGCCATTTATAGACAAGGAAACAGGAGTGAAGAAAACTAAAGCTACATAATAGTAGGCTGAGAATCACAAGGAGGCAGTATGTTGTGTTTACAATACAAGTAGTCATGTGTCCAGAGTTGAATGTGTGGCAGGGGACATGGTGATCCTCTCAGTGGGTGTTTGCAGTGGAAGATGTTGCTGCTGCCCTTGTTACACACTGATTTAGGAGATTATTTAAATGTTGTCATGTATAATATAGCTATGAATATTTATTAGTTCATCCCACAGTTCAAAAGCAGGTAGAAGGAAGCCTAGATTCTTCCTTATCAATGCAGCAACAGAGATGCATTGTAAAGATAAAACTACCTTTAGAATAACTGGGATTAGTATATTCTCAGTTGTTCTCAGACATTTGATGAAAAACCAACTTGTAACTGTGGCTGGGATCCAATTTACAGTAAGTCATTTGTTCACTCTGAAGTTACTGGTTTCTAAGCTACAGAGAAATGAGAGGAACATTTGTGACCAGGATGTTACTACTGCTTTTCTGTTGTCTTTGTTAGCTCTGGGATCGCTGAAGTCTGTTAATTATTGGTCTATGGCTATGCTGTCCTCTATTATGACCTATGACCCCACTGAATGCACTTAGCACACTGAGGCTTTCTACATTATTTTTGAGAATTTCATCATAACTACAATGCGTTTTGACCATCCACCCCTTACTCTCCATCCTCCAACTCCTCCTGTGTCTTTCCTCTCAAATTTCCTCTTCCTTGTTTTTTGTTTTCTTGCTCTTTTTTTTTTTTTGTGTGTGTGTGTGTCAAGGTTTCTCTGTGTAACAGGCCTGGCTGTCCTGGAACTCATTTGTAGACCAGATTGGACTTGAACTCACAGAGATCCACCTGCCCCTGTCTTCTCCAGAGTGTTGGGTTAATTAAAGGCATATGCCACCACCCCCAACATCCCCAATACCTATACTTAACCTGTTAAATCTAGTTAGTTTTACCTTTATGCACATAAGCATAAGGCTAACAACCAGGGCATGGACAACCTACAAGAGAACGCCTCCCTAAAAAAGGTGTCCCTTCCTCAGCATCTGTCAATTCTTTATAGTTTCTCAACTAGGAATTGGACTCTGTGAGCCTTTCTCTCATCTCTGATGGGATGATGACAAGTGTGATTCTGTGCAGGTCTTATGCCAGTAATTGGAGGGATTGAGAGCTCATATGTCTCTGTCATATCCACAGGAATTATTCCAAAAAAGTCCTCCCTGTCTTCTGGCCTCTACACCAAGGATTAAGGCACATTACAGAAAGGGAGGAAGGACCATAAGAGCCAGAGGATAAGGCATTCTTTTTAATACTGTTCATAGTATAGAGCACTTGGCAATTTCCTGACAGAGGTTAATATAAGACACAGAGCAGCACATGGTTAAGTATGATGTGACTATTGTAACAGGTACTTCTTCCTGTGGTAAGATTAGGTCTGTCAGCAAGCTGAGAACAAGTAGGGGAAGTATCCCATGGAGTATCTCAAAGGGTGTGACCTCCTAGTTGGTATGGGGAGTTTCTTACTCTAAAAAGAGCATAGTCTCTGAGGCCAATTTGGTTAGGGTCTCTTTTAGGGTCCAGTTCATTTACTCGCCCTGTCCTGAACTCTGAGGTCTATATGCACAATGTAATTTCCATTCAGATCCCAGTGCAGTGGCTACTCCCTGACTTACCTGAGAGATGAATGCGGGACCATTATCTGACCCTATCATAGGTGGGAAGCCAAACCTGGGAAGAATCTCTTCAAGTAGCTTTTTAGCCACTACATAGGTGGTCTCGTGTCTGGTAGGATAAGCTTCAGTCTATCCTGAATAGGTATCTATAAAAAACTAACAAGTATTTGTACCCATACTTGCCAGGCTTTACCTCAGTGAAGTCCACTTCCCAGTAGGATCCTGGGTGCTTTCCCCTCCCTCATCCGAGTTTCTTTTTCCCCAGAGGTTTTGTATGTGTTAACTAGCTGACAGGCTTAGCAGTTTGCCACCACTTTCTCGTTCATTGGTTCCAAATGTCAAATCAAGAGCAGGGATCCGGAAAGTAGTTCTTTTAGTTTGCGAGTTCCAAGATGGGAGGTCCAATGGATTCTTTTAACTAGATGTCTTCCCATCAGCCTCTGTAGGAGCACTTTTCCTGTTGGTAATCTCCACCAACCATCTTTTTTGTATGCCCCGCCCTGATCCTCTTGGCTGCCAAGGTTGCTTCATCTTTATTATAATCTGGTAAGGTGGGGAGGCTTCAGGGCCCTGGATCTATCAGCATAGGCAGGACAGTCTGGGTTTCATCAGCCAGAGCTGCTTCCATTAGAGCTTATCAGCCAAGTTATTTTTTTTTTAGATATTGGATCTTACCTCCTCTGGTATCTGGGGCAACGCATTACTGCGAGTTTTTCTGGGAGACAAAGAGCAGTTCCAGTATCTCTTGTTTATTTTAATAGTCTTTCCCTCAGTGGTGAGTAGGACCCCCTCCACGTATATAGCCCCATGAATGTGTAAGGTTGCAAACGTGTACCTGCTCTCCGTATAAATGTTGTCCTTGTCCCAGCTGCAGTGCCTGGGTCAGCGCTATCAACTCTGCTCTCTGGGCGGAATTTCCACTGGGTAGCGCCTCCTTAATCCGAGGTGTTGACTGCCGCACCAGCATACCAGTGGCTGTCCTTTACAAAACTGCTCCCATCTGTGAACCAAGTTTCATCAGCGGAGTGTCCTGCAAGTCTGCCTGTACACAATATGCTTGTGCCAATATTTTGGCACAATCATGCGTCGGTGCTTCTAGATGGGGGTCTGGCAGCAGGGAGGCTGGGTTGAGGGAGGTTGGTGTTGAGAAGGTTACCTTCACAGGGTTTAATAACAGAGCCTGGTAGTGGGTCACTTGGGCATTGCTCATCTATGATCAGGTGGCTGCTTTAAAACTGACTCAAGAGCATGGGGAGTGCAAACTTCGAGGTTGTGTCCTAGGGTTAATTTGTTCGCATCTTTGACCAGTGAGGCCACCACTGCGATAATGCAGAGGCATGGCGGCCAGCCAGCTGCAACTGGGTCTAGTTTTTTGTTTTGTTTTGTTTTGTTTTGTTTTGTTTTGTTTTGTTTTGTTTTGTTTTTGATAGATAGGCTACTGATGCCTTCCAGGGTCCTATATTTTGGGTCAGCACCCCTTTGGCAATGCCTCTGTTTTCATCTCCATATAGTAGGAAGGGCTTGTTGACATCTGGGAGCCCAAGGGCAGGGGCCTGTACCGGTTTTCTTTTGATAGTCTCAGAAGCCTGCTGTCTCTCAGGGTTCCCGGCCAGGTCTTTGTCCTTGGTAGCCTCATACAGAGGACAGGCTATCTCAGTAAACCCTGGGATCCATAGCCTGCAGAATCCCGCAGAGCACAGGAACTCTCTTACTTGCTTAACAGTCTTAGGAGCAGGTATTTTTAACACTCTCTTTCCTAGCCTCCAATAGCCATTATTGGCCCCCTTTCAGCATGTAGCCCAGGTAAGTTACCTGTTCCTTGCAGATCTGTGCCTTCTTAGCTGAGGTGTGGTATCCCAGTTCCCCTAGGGTTTTTAATAGATCTTTGGTCCCTCGTAGGCAGTCTTTCTGGGAGGTGGCTGCCAGCAGAATATCATCTATGTACTGTAACAATGAGATTTCAGGGTAGGATGCCCAGTACTCACCCAAGTCTTCATAGAGTGCCTCGTGGAAGATGGTGGGGGAGTTCTTGAACCCCTGAGGCAGTCGGGTCCATGTTAACTGTCCACTGATTCCGATATCAGGGTCATGCCACTCAAAGGTGAAGTATGGTTGACTCCTTGGTGCGAGTGGGAGACTGAAGAAGGCATCCTGGATCTGGCCCTGGATCCAAGTAGGACCGGTTGGATCGTGTAGGAGATACTCCTCCTCCAGGGGAATGGTCAGGCATATGTCCACGGCCTCTCCACTGGGATGTTTGAGATGAGCCCCCTTGTCTGTAAAATGGATCTAGAATTTCATTTTTGCCAGGAGGTCACACCCCAGCAGGGGATATGGGCATTCAGGTATCACTAGAAACGAGTGAGTTACCTTTCCCACTCCCAAGTCTACTGTTCTATGGGTAGTCCATTTGTAAGGCTTAGTTCCAGTTGCCCCTTGTACCCATGTTTGTTTAGTGGCCAAGTGTCCTTCTGCGGCCAGGAGCACTGAGTTTTCGGCTCCAGTATCCACCATGAACTGAATAGGTTTCCCCTCCACCTTTAGAGTTACCCTGGGCTCGAGGAGGGGGACCAAGCCCCGTCTCCCCCAGTCACTGTCTTCCCCCAGGGCTGCAAGAATTGGCATGGGTCTTGTTCCCAGGCTGGCTTGTTTATGCAGTTTGTTCTTTTTTTAGGGCATTCTCTGGCCCCGTGTCCCTCTTCCTGACAATATGCACACTGATTCTTTCCCCTTTTGGGCTGCGTTTTCCCCCATGTCCTGCCTGGGCCCTGCGGCTATCAGCACTCTCCACATATGTCTTTCTTGTCTATCTGAAATTTTAGTTAGACTTTTGTCTTGTCTTCTGTCTCTTCTTCTGTCTCTTTCCTCTCTCTCTCCCTCTGTTCTTCTTTTTGATCCTCAGTTTCTCTCTTGTTATGTACCTTTTCTGCCACTAAATCTCTTAGACCCTTTTCACCTAATCTTTCTAACGATTGTAATTTTACCCTAATGTCTGCTGCTGCTTGGTTTACATAGGCAAGTATGACTGCCTGCTGTGCGTCCCATGACTCAGGGTCATAAGGTGAGTACTGCTTAAACACCTGGACTAACCTTTCTAAATAGGCTGCTGGGGTTTCATCTCTTCCTTGTTTAACATCATAAATTTTGACCGTATTGGTAGGCTTGCATGCCACAGCCTTGAGACCTGCCAGCAGAACCTGGCAGTAAGCCTGGAGACGCTCCCTTCCTTCATCGGTATTGTAATCCCAGTCCCGTCAAGTGGAGGGAAACGCAATGGTGATCAGATTTGAGTCAGTCAGGGGAGCCCCAGGTAGGTCCTGGAACCAACTTCCAGGCATTATCCAGGATCCAGTTTCTCTCTTCTGTGGTGAGCAGGACTCCTAAAAGTTGAGTTATATCATCCCACATGGGCTGGTGAGTGAATAAAACAGTCCCCAGGAGGTTAATCAGGTTCTGGGGGTCCTTTGAAAAGGGGCCATTCTGGGCTTTCCAGTTATATAAATCGCTAGTGGTAAAAGGCCAATACTGAAAGACCTGATTTCCTGTTTCATCTGGGGGTCCTACCAGTTGGAGAGGTAGGGCTATGGTGGAATCAGGCTGAGGAGTTCCTCCCCTCTGGTTCTGGGTGGAATGTGTCAGTCCTCTTTCCATGACCTTACTCTGTGTGGGCCCGGGGACTTTGTCTGTCAATGCCATTGGCGCCCTGGGCCCTGATGGGGAGTAAGGGGGTGAAAAGAGGTCTGTCTCAGAGGTTCCCTCTTGGAATATGGGGGGCCCCTCCTTCTCCTGTTCCTCTCTCGGGGGAGTCTTGGTTCTGGCAGTCAAGACAGGGGCACCGGGGGTGGGTTTTAGGAAGGGCTATACCCATGGCAGTGGACCCCCTACTCTATCTATGAGACCCCTCCATGTAACAATATAGGGAACTTGGTTGGGTGGCCAGAGCAATGGCAAAAAATCAATCTCTTCCACCCAATGAATGGTGGCAGCATCAAAAGTCCAGCCCAAGGGCCACCCTACATTAAAAGTGGCCATTCGGATGAACAGAAAGTGACCCACCATTTCTTCTTGACTACCGCACTGTTGTTGCTGGCAGTCTCCCGCATGTCCTGTCAGTGAGCAAGAGTTAAGCCTAGGGATGAAGATGGGGTATTCCCCATAGTGAGACACAAAGAATGAGAAATACACTTAAGGTAAATAGGAGACACGTAGACATGTATACACACATATACAGACACAAATACAAAAACTTCAGAATATCCCAGGACTGAAA
Source organism: Sigmodon hispidus (assembly GCA_004025045.1). Classification (NCBI taxonomy): domain Eukaryota; kingdom Metazoa; phylum Chordata; class Mammalia; order Rodentia; family Cricetidae; genus Sigmodon; species Sigmodon hispidus. Next base: position 22,410 of record PVIH01010380.1, read on the forward strand.
ACAAGGAGGACTTCAGACAGGCAGGGGGAAGAACAGAAAACGCTCCTCCTCCTCCTCCTCCTCCTTCTCCTCCTCCTCCTCCTCCTCCTCCTCCTCCTCCTGCAGAGACCTCCCAAACCAGACAGCCACCCCACTAGTAGCCCCATACAGTTTTCAGCTCAAGAGCCTCCAGCCTACACGGGATTTGGGATGTCTCCCGTCTCCCCTGGGATTACTGTCCAGGCATGTCTGCTCCAGTGAGACCCACAGATGCCAATTTGACCGACTGTCAGAGAAACAAAAGACGACAATACAGACAAACTCAGAGAGCGTTCTTAGCTACCGGTTGGAGTCAATAAACCTTCCAGACACTTGGGGGATTCTGGTGGGGTCCCCAGAATTCCAGATGAGGCCCCAAATGTTGTTCCCAAATTGCGACCCCGGAGAGACCACCAGAGACTCGAGTAAAGCGGAATACAACAGTAAGATTTATTGCAGAGAACAAACTAGCTCGGAACCGCGCCAAACGTCCCCATCATAGCTTTATAGAGGATGTTGTTAAAATAAAAATAATGTCTGAGACTATATGCTTCAAGTATGGCATTATACCTTTTTCAGATAGCTCCTGGGAATCTCTAAAATAAGATTCAACCTTCATTTACAGTAAATAAAAAAAGATATATACTAACTTTCCCTGCAACCGTCCATAGCCTAGGGTTTTATTTTATCAGGAACCACCATTAGATGGCACTTTAGGTGTCTTGGCAGCCCTTGGAAGTAGAGCTACAGAAGTCACCAAAAACATTATTACTCTATGGCTACCATAAAGACGCTAAAGTATTCTTGTCTCTTGAGAAGTCACATGTGCTTAGTATGTCCTCTCCTTCCCTGAACACTACTCTCTATGGAGCCACACTTACATCTGTGTGATAATTTCTCCGTAGTAAACTCCAACTCTGCCTTAGTAAAGTCCGGGCTCTGCTGGCGTAAGGATCTCTGGAAAGCAACTGCTACAGGTGAGCCTGTGTCTCTGATCCACAGCCCTGGCTACAGTGGGGCCAACTGTGCTTGGCTGAAGGCTGCTCACCCCGCTGGGCTCTTTGACTCACAATCCAGAGACCTCAACTGCTCAATGAGAATATAGAAGGAGTTTTCATCTTGCGGTGTTATGCTTAGCATCTCTTAGACTCCTGTTTCCCATTCTTTTGAGTGCCCTTAATATGGCAGCCCTTTGTTCTTTGAGTAGTTATTTGATGGCTAAAACAGCCAAATATGTTTGAAGGGCAATCTGGTGAAGTCATCTTGGGAGGGCCATTTTTTAATGAAAAATGATGTGTAAGTATTGAGACAGAGCCAGTGTATGGCTTTTGAATTGTTTTGAAGGTCGTTCTCCAATGAGGATTCCTAAACTCCCCCGTAGCAATGAGCAGAGACATAATTACCAATGGTCGCATTTCATTTGTGATGCAAGTCATAAGGAAACACTCAGACTGTGCCAAGGTCCATCTCAAAGAAGTCCAGGAGGACTTCTCTGACCATTTAAGCAAAATGCTAGGCAATGAGATGAACTGCTCTGATATCATTTTGAGACAGGACTTTCATATGCTAGTTAGATGGTTGAGGGAGTTGAAGGCCAGAAGATCTGGGATTTATTTTTAGAGAAGAAGGTAACTTTGTAATTAACAATCCATCTTCATAGCAGACAAGGGAATTTGACCAGGACTCAGCACCATCTACTACACATGCATGTGTGGTATATAATAACCACTTCACAGATATTAGTTGCTTATCTTACCTAGACGTAGCAATAGCACATATTTGCTGTATCATGGCCTTTGTTTGGTAGTGAAGATTAAAGAGCTGAATAATCTACAGTCCTTCCCCAATGTGCCCCTGGCCTTCCTGGACAGCAGGCTGTGCACTGAACTAAAGATACAACCAAGAAGTAGGGCAGTATTTTTGTTAATCTCCTTTCACACCCTGCCTCAGAATGCCCTCTCCTCCAGTCCAGACATTGAGGAGCTTGTTCTCAGTGGTATTTAAGAATTATTTTTTTTTAAATCTCTTTGTATTTTTATTTTGTGTGTTACTCACATGCATGTATGTGTACTATACATATAGTACCTACAGAGTCCGCAGGAGAAAGTAGGATTCCTTAGAACTAGAATTACAGACAGTTGTGAGCCACCATATGAGTTCCAGGAACAAAATCAAGTCCTCTGCAAATGCTAGCAGCAAGTGCTCATAGCCTCTAAGCATTTCTCCAACCCTCAGAATTCTTTTTTTTTTCCTTCTTAATCCTCACCAAAGAGAGGTGTGTAATAATGAAAATGAGTCCATCAAAAAATCAAAGCACTTCTTTTCCAGTTGCATTAGTTAAGTCACAAAAACAGTAAAGTGGATTGTAACAACCTGGATTTCTGTGAAGAGAAAGAGAGTAGAGTAAACCACAGAGTACTAGAGGATGCCGCATCACAGCGGGAATGACCGTGGGGACTAAGGTCAAGGGCAGGAACAATGTGGTTCCGAGCACATGTGTCAACATATATGTATTCGACACTTTTCCTAGTCAGAATAAATGTTTTTCATAAAATGAATTGTCATCAAAACAGTTTGAGAAACACTGCCCCAAACTGAACCCAGCTGTGTCAACTTACTAGTAAAAGACTCCCCTCAGATAACATGTCCTAAGTGGGTCACAATTGTGAGATCAAAGCCTAAAATCTGAAGGGGTAATTTCAAGTGCATCTGCAGAACAGAAGGTAAAGATTTAGGCTTTGGGGTTGTCTCAGCATCGTCTATGTTAACAAACCTGCCTTATCAGCAGGGTTATTAAATATCTTCCCTGATCAGCTCTGTGTACTGAGAATGTAATGAAGGCAAACATACAGTTGAGTCACTTAAAAGGGATTTCACAAGGTCTTAAGAAAGAGTTCACTTTGGTCGAGTGTGACAGATGTTCCAAAAAAGTCACAGTTGTGCCCAAGTGAGAACCCTGTCTCTATACAGGCTTGTATCCTACTATGTACCTCCTTTAAAGACTTTACAGTCTCATTCCAGAAATAAAATTTATACAAAAAATTAAAAATGACAACACTCCCACATGCTCAGGCTTATTTGAGGATGGGGGAAAGATTGGCCTTTTTGTTGTCTGTGCTTCATTGGTCATTTTTAACTCCCCCTCCCCAAAAAAGTGATAAATATATAAAGCCAAACAATTTTGATTCCTGACAATAGACTAAGGTCATGGATTTGTAAATCAGGACTGGAAAATGCAAATCAAGCCTACCCACTGGTACACAGGAGATAATGAATAATCCTTGACTAAATCAATTCCCTCAAATGCAGCATCTGATCAGTGAGGAATTGTTCCTCCAGAAACGCCTAGCAACCAGCAAGAGCAAGCTCAGGGGAGTCTACATCCATTTCTCTAGGACAATTAAGCAAAAATCCAGTGATGTTATCTAGACCTTAAAACAGGGGCCCACAGTTTGTATGGATACCAAGACTGTAACATGCACAATGCCCAGGGAAGAAAATAATTTTAAGTGGTTTGAAGAATAACAACACTAAGATGCTCAAATTAGGATAATTTACTTAGCATTGTTTATTTTAATCAGCTTTATTTATTAAGGTTACTTATAGTCATCAAAATCTAGTCATTTTAAGTGTGCAATTTCAAGAGTTTTAACAAATGAATTTAGTACAGCATGGCCAACATATCTAACATGGTTAGTATATCAGAAGCTCCAAAATGTCCCTTGTGCAGAATCATACTTCATAGTAAACTCTAAGGTTGATCAATTTAGCCACTAATGGTAAAAATCAAGTAAACAAGAAATTAACTCTCTAAATTAAAATTATCATCATTAAAATTAATTCTTTAATAAGAGTATCAAGGCAAATTATGGAAAATCAAGAGATAACCCTTAATAATAAAAGCATAGATTGTCCAAAAACAATCCACTGAAACTTTAATCTAATGTTTAACTCCCTTGTCTAATTTTTATCCACGTAAATCTAGTCAAAGAATCTACATTAACACCACCAACACTGAACAGTGGTGGCAAAATTTATTACCCCCAGCACTCAGGAGGAAAAGGCAGGCAGATCTCTAAGTTTGAGGTCAGCCTGGCCTACAGAGTGAGTTCCAGGTCAACCAGGCCTATGCAGAGAAACTTTGTCTCAAAAAACCAAATCAAAACAAAACAAAAGATATACATTAAATTTGGAAACCATGGGCATCTGTATGGGAGAAATGCTTTGTTCTCCAAGGTAATATACTTAGCAAGTTCTATGCAGTGAGAAGAAAGAAATTTGGTATCTGAACATTCTCAGGGCATGAAAGAGATCAACTAATGCTTTACAACTAACCCCTTCTATGTTTGCTGTAAGAGGTTAATGTGAACCCTGAATCCACAAAGAAAAAAAACATGCCTCTAAATAACTAAATGGTCATGAAGACAGCTGTGTAAGTTTCAGACAGATGTTTCGAAATAAAAGAGAAAAAAGCCAGATGGGTATATAAAAGGCAGAAACCAAAATAAGCCCAAGATTACCCAGGAGATAAAAAGATGACTAGAAGATTATCTGCCAGTGCTGACCAGTCAGAGCACAGACAGCCCGAAGCAGACAGACATGGTTCAGACTTGGCTTAACCTCAAAACAAGCAAAGTACCCACATGCACACCAGCCAGGGAGTGAGTCCTGTGTTAAGCCACAAAGTCTGCCATGTTACAATAATGTCCACAACTCTTTCCCATGAAAAATACTTAGGGAATAACGGTCATTCTCAAATTACTGGCCAGGATGAACCCATGCACTTTCTCCAACAATGAAGAAAATACAACATTCACACATTCACACACATACACACACATACACACCCCAAAATGTTTTCAATAAAATTTCAAAGGAACCAAATTATGTAAAGAAAACACAAATTTGAACCCCAAAAAAGAAAAAGAACAAGATCAAAGCATTTTGAAAGGGTTTTATTTTATAGTTTCAAAGTCATTAGCCCCACTAAAACATTTCACAGCATGTGTGACCCTTTCTTACAATAACCAGAGTTCCCAAGGTTGTGCCTGGGATATGTTCTTGTGCACTGAGCTCTCAGCATTGAACTTGAACTGCATTTGTTCATAGTTCATTTACTCTTGTTGCCAGAGTCTACCTGGCTCACTTGCTACATGTAGCACACAAAAACATCACAAAGTATTGTAAATGTCACTCATCACTCATGCATCTGATTTTTATCAATGTCTATGTTCATTGTCCAATATATTCCACACTGGTGAACTACAGAGGGCTCAGAGTAATGAGCACTCCTACCTTACTCATCAACTCAGAAGTCCTTCTGAAGTCTGAGGGATGACTTACTTTAACCCTGACTCAAGTTAAACATGAAAACGTTATGAATAACGTCTTCCTGAATGTTACAGAGACATCAAAACCCCAAAGAAAAAGAGAAGGGAGAAGAGACAGTGATGAGACGCTGTGACCTACTGCTCCTCAGAGGCTGCTTCAGTTAAGACCAAGACAATGACTTACAGAACAATATCCTAAACAATGATGGCGGTGGGATGGGGAGTATGGGAAGGAAATATGCTCAGATGTCCAACACGCAATGTATGCTTGCACAAAGACTAAAATTATTAAATAGCCCCAGAACAATTATAAGGTCATCTAGCTAAGTGGTTCCTGAATTCCCTAGAGAGTTTCTTAAAACATATTCAGGGTAAACAAACCCAGAAGTCGGTGTTTATAGCAAGCTCTCATGTGATGCCCACACTGCAGGTCCCAGGATCACAGCCCATTTTAGACCCATCTCTGACCATCTGAATGTTTGAAAGTCAGCATAGTCTTCCAGGGATGGTTTGTACATAATTTTTACCTTTATCTTCACAGTGGGCATATGAGTATGGTGTACGCATACAAAAGTGAGTATGTGAAGATCAAGGACAACTTTCAAAAGTCTGTTCTTTCCTTTCACTGTGACTTCAAGGGATCGAACTCAGGTCATCAGGTTTGCAGGGCAGTCTCATTTTATCTACTGAATCAGCGCTCCAGCCCTCTGATATAATAGGTAAAATGAAAGCATTTAGTCTTTCTGAATCACAACTGGGATAGTAATACTTGAGTCTTCTTTTGCCAGTTACGCTTACAACAGCAAGAATAGCAATAGATACATGGCAAGAATTCTATTCCACATCTGGGAAAGGTTGGGCAGATGTTCCAGACAACACAAGAAAGCAAAGATGTTTTCCCTCCTTAAATATTGCTTTGCCATGTGCTGGTAACTTATATGGTAGCAAAGACAAAGACGTTTTGGTGTATTCAGATAGAAAGACAAAATATCAAGGGTGTTAAGGTGTCAATGATGGGTATTTGGCTGAGGCTCTTTGTGCTTCTCTAAAATTGTCTAACTTTCTGCATGAGCATTCATTATTATTATAGTCAGAAAAAGAAAGTCTTTGAAATCATTAATCAGAAAACTACCACAGTCATATGAAAATGCCCCAGAATGCAAAACTTTTCTAAAGTGGCCACTATCTCAAATTGTTTTGTCGAGGTCTTGCTTTGGTCTATACTATGACTTGGCAAATTCTCAGGTCTCCTCTCTGGTGTCCCTGTCTAGATTTCACCTGTGTGCTATTATTACCCAATAACTTAGGCAGATTTCAGTTTTATAAATGTATGCTTTTCTTTATTTTCTTTTTTTTAAAGATTGATTGCTTGATGGGGTGATCAACTGGTAATCATGTGTGCATGTGTTTGTGTGAGTTTCTATGCCAAAGTATGGTGATACCTTTGCACCAGCCTAGAGGCCTAAAGAAGGCACTGAGTGTCTAATTCCATCATTCTCTTAGTTCCTGAGCCCAGAACTTGAGCTTTCTTTGCTAGGCAGGAAAGCAGCAAACCACAGAGATGCTCCTGTCTCTTGTCCCTAGCTCCTCTATGCCCTCAGAACTGGGGTTAGAGGCATACAAGGGATATTTAACTTGTGTTGATCCAAACTTTAGCCATCATGATTCCACAGCAAGTGTTCTTCCCTACCGACCCATTTCCTTAGTTCTGCACCTGTGTATCTGTTCCTATCTGTTTTATTTTATGCATCCTTAAATAGTTTTTTGTTGTTTAGGATTAAATCAATAGCACTAAGTGCTACCTAAATTAATGACCCATTCCATTTGTTCTGCATATGTAACCCTTCTAGCCATTCTGTTATCAAAGACCAGATTAAACAACAGGAGCATTTATTTAATTTTCCCCTCATCCATTTTATGCCATGGTTATTATCATTTATAACATATGACATTTTAAAGTCTTTGCCCATTAGTCCATCAACTTTTATCTGAGATATGGTTTCAGGTATCCCAAGCTAACCTTGAACTTGAAATGTAGTGAAGGATAACTATGAACTTCTTATCTTACTGCCTCCACCTCCTAAGTACTGGGATTATAAGTGTGTACAATCAGACTCAGTTTTGTGGGTCCTAGGAATTAAACTCTGGGTTTCATGTGTGCCAAACAATGTATCTACCAACTAAGATACATCCCCAGCCCCTGTTCTGTCAACTCTTGACATTTCCCATTGAATCAGATGATGCAAGTATTAACCTACTTTCTTTTTACTTTTCTTGTTTTCCTCCTTTTTTTGAAATTTAGTTATCTAAACATTTAACAATGTATACCATAATTATGTTTAATGTTACATGTACCTTGATTCAAATATACAAAAGAATAAACAGCATTTTCTGGCATCATGTGGAGCCCTGTGTTATTTAACCACAAAGTCAGAAACTGTGATGGTTTAGCCTTCCTTGTCTACAGTTCCAAGAATGCTGATATCATGTGGAAGACAGCACACAAACTTAACATTGGTGTCCCCAACTCCCAAGAAGTCCTGGGGAGGACAGGACCTCCTGTCTCTGCAAAAGATGGGTTTTCAGTGGATGAGTGATGGAATGGGAGGGGGAGGCAATGTCCTTGGGACCCCTCTTCTCATATTATCCCATTGTGGGATGCTCTTTTTACAGTTTTGGTTCCAGTCAAACACTCTTTTGTCACTTGGCTATAAATAATAAAAATTTAGACTTTTAAAATTATCAATTTTAGTATTCATTGCATATATATGCATATGTCAGTGTGAGGATATGTATGCACATGAGTGTGAGTGCCCTCAGAATCCAGAACAGGGCATCATACCCCCTGGATCTGGAATTGCAGGTGGTTGTCAGCTGTCTGGTGTAAGTCCTGGGAACCAAACTTCAGGCCTCTGAAAGAGCAGCGAGTGCTCTTAACCATTGAGCCATTTCCCCAGCCTAATTGTAATATTTTGTTTGGTTTCTCTTTAGACCAGGACTTTCTTGTGCCTTTGCATTTAGTAAAAAGCAAAAAGAGGTGGATTATTCTGTTTTTCCCTTGTAAAAACAAAGAAACATATTTTAATGTGTTTGAGATTTCCCCTGTGGTCTCAGGCCTTGAACACTTGGTTCCTAAATAATGGTGCTGTTTGGGGAAGCTGAGGATGTATATTATTGAAAATTGTCTGCAGGTTATATAAAAGGTGATTTTGAGTCCTTACATAAATGAAATTTTCTTATTCTACATTAATATCTGATTGATAGATTGGACCTGTAAGTTTTGCATCAAAATGACTTTCCTTTATGATTTTGAAAGAGCTGTTCAGCCATGTTCTAATGCCTAAGCAGGATACAGAGAAACCCAGTATAAGTCTTATTGGCCATGCTTCCTGGGAAAAATTTCCTTGTGTGGAGACTTACTGGTATCCCAAGCTTCCTGAACTTCATTAAGAACGTGTATCTGTGTTATTAATCTTTACAGCCCTTAATGAGCTTTCTATAGCTTCAATTCTCCCTGAAAGAGTTCTTTCATTATTTAGGTAAATTCTTCCTGTCATCTACTCAGCTGTTCATTTTTGAGACTGACTACAAAACTGATATTAAATCTTCCAAATGCATATATCTTGACTTTTCATATTTTGTGAACTTAGTTTTATATAATATTCTTGTTGTTTTTCTTTTTAGAATTCATATATAATGTCTAAAATTCGTTTAGTGTTTTAAGAATTTGAGATGATGTGTTTTGCACAACTCTTCCCAGATCTGCTCCTCATTCTCATCCACAAAATTTGTGGGTTTTTTTAATAAACCCATCAAGACCAATTTTTTCTGGCCAAATATTATTAGATGTGTTGCCTTTTACAGGAATATAGTCAAAGTATCAGGGGGCAGGTAAAACTGACTCTCTCTCTCTCTCTCTCTCTCTCTCTCTCTCTCTCTCTCTCTTTCTCTCTCTCTCTCTTTCTTTTAGCTAACAATTGCCACAGCTGCCAGCTGGAGGCAAGACTCTGTGACCAATCCCACTCTTCATGCTGGTGTTTGGGCTCACATGTGCTTTCACAAGTCTTGTGCATCCTGCCTCAACCACTGTAAGTTTATATGTGCAGCTGCCCTGCTGTGCCCAGACACAATTTAGACCACCAGGATTTCTTGTACTTTTATATTTGGTAGAAAAAAAGAGAATGGATTGTTTATCTTAGATTTTTTCCTTATAAAACAAACATGCTTTTACTTTAGGGGTGAAGTATTATATTCACTGCCTCTGGTTCTTACATCTTTTCCTTCCTCATCTCTAAACCTTTGGAGGAAGAGATGTGAGTGTGTGTGTGTGTGTGTGTGTGTGTGTGTGTGTGTGTGTATTCTATTCAGAGCTGAGTGTTCCGTAGTCTCCTATTTTCTTTGTCTTAGCCAATTGTGGGATTCTGTGTTAATCATTATCAACTGAGGATAAAAACTTTTCTAATAAGAATTGAGAGATAGCCAGATACACAGCCAAAGAAGAGGTGAGTATAACCAATTCCCTCAGGCCAAGTGGAGACCTTGCTAATCTCTAAAACCCTGCCCAGAAACACACTCCCAGCATATCAACTACAGCTCTACCCTAAACCAAAGAAAGCTGGGAAAATACCCCTAAACCCAATTCCCAGCAAAACACCCAGAGGGATATCCCACAGGCCAAACCTTGCCCAATTCACAATCTGTGTCATCACACTCCAACAACTCGACCATTTGAAGCCTCCCAATACATAACTAAATAAGAGCTGACTAAGAAGTAACTAAGAGCCAACTAAGAACTGACTAAGAACAACCCCTGAGACAAGAGAAGACACACAGCTCCTTGACCTACTGCCAACTAAGAGCTGACTAAGATCAGCCCCTGTAATTACTGGAGACATACAGCCCCCCTGGAGCCAACAACTAAGAGCCAAGCAAGAGCTGACTAAGAGTGAAGCAAGGAATCAATGGGTAGACGCCAGTGCAAGAATACATATAACAATATAAAGATCAACAAGACACCTCCAAAAGAAGCTGGTGGTTCTACAGTATCAAAACCTTGCATAACATTGAAGAGCAAACAAAAGAAGATGACCGTAAAAACAACTTTATGAAGATAATAGAAGCATTAAAAGAGAATATAAAAAACTCCCTTAAAGAAATAGAAGAAAATATAAACAAAAATTGGAAGAGATGAACAAATCCCTGAAAGAAAATAAAAACAAAAAAAAAAGAAAAAGAAAACAAACAGGTGAAAGAATTATTCTGGGAATTAAAAATCAAAGTAGACACAATAACAAGTACAAACCAAGGCAAAGGTGGAAAGAGAAAGCCTGAAGAAATTAACCAGAGCTATACAGATTGAAGCACAAACAATGGAATATAAGAGACAGAAGAGAGAATCTCTGGAGAGAAAGGTTCAATAGTAGAAATAGATACATCAGTTAAAGAAAATACTACAACCAAAAAAGTCATAACACAAAACATCCAGGAAATCTGGGATACCATGAAAGGACCAAACCTGAGAATAATTGGAAGTGAAGATGGAGAAGAATACCAGCTGAAAGGCACAGAAAATATATTCAACAAAATTGTAGAAGAAAACTTTCCCAACTTAAAGAAGGAAATGCCTATAAAGACACAAGAAGTTTATAGAAAACCAAATAGATTAGACCCTCAGAAAAACTCTGCTCCCCACATAATAATCAAGCTACTATACCTACAGAACAAAGAAAAAATACTAAGTGCTACAAAGGAAAAAAGCCAAGTTAACTATAAAGGCAGACTCATCAGAATAACACCCAACTATTCAATAGAAACAATGAAAGCAAGAAGGTCCTGGTCAGATGTTATACAAACACTAAAAGAGAATGGATGCCAAGCCAGACTACTATACCCAACAAAACTATCCGTCAGTATAGATGAGTAAACATGATATTTCATGATAAAACCGGATTTAAACAGTACCTATCTACAAATCCAGCCCTACAGAAAGCTCTAGAGAAAAAATTTCAACCTAAGGAAACCAGATACAACCATTAAACCACAAACGGTTGATAATCCCACAGAAGAAAAGCCCAAAGAAGGGAAACACACACATACACTAACACCAAAAATAACAGGAAATGACAATCATTGGTCATTAATATCTCTTAATATCAATGGACTCAATTCACCTATAAAAAGACACACCCTAACACAATGGATACATGAACAAAAACCATCCTTCTGTTGCATACAAGAAACACCTCAACTTTAAAGACAAATACAGGCTCAGAATAAAGGGTTGGGAAAAGATTTTTCAATCAAATGGTCGTAAGAAACAAGCTGGTGTAGTCATCATAATATCTAACAAAATAGACCTTAAACTAAAATCAATCAAAAGAGACCAGGATGGACATTACTTATTCATCTCAGGAAAAAGCTACCAAGATGAAGTCTCAATTCTGAATATTTATGCTCCAACACAAGGGCACATACATATCTAAAACAAAAAAAAATACTATTAAGCTTAAACCTCACCCTAAATAACTCAATTTAAAATGAGGTTCAGAGCTAAAAAGGGAATTCTCAACAGAAGAACTACAAATGGCTGAAAGGCACTTAAAAATTTTTTCAACATCTTTAGCCATCAGAGAAATGCAAATCAAAACAACTTTGAGATACCACCTTACACCTGTAAGAATGGCTAAGATCAAAAACACAGATGACAGCCTATGCTGGAGAGGATGCAGAGCAAGGTGAACACTCCTCCATCATTGATGAGAGTGTAAACTCATATAGCCACTATGGAATGCACTATGGTGGTTCCTCAAAAAACTGGGAATCAACCTCCCCAAGGATCCAGCAATACCACTATTGGTCATATACCCAAAAGATCCACATTCTTATCCCAAGGACATTAGCCCATATATGTTTATAGCATTATTTATAATAGCAAGAACCTAGAAACAACCTAGATGTCCCTCCACTGAGGCAAGGATCAACAAACTGTGGTGGTACATCTACACAATGGAGTACTACTCAGCAGTTAAAAAGAAATGACATCCTAAAATTTGCAAGCAAATGAATGGATTTGGAAAAATATCTTCCTGAGTGAGGTATCGCAAGCCCAGATAGATAGGCACGGGACATATTCACTCATAAGTGGACTTTAAAAGCAAAGAATATCCAAGCTGCAAACCACAACCCCTGAACAGCTTGAAATCAGAAGGAACATAAGAGAGACATCCAAGGATTACCCTAGGAAGAGAAAATAGAGAAGATCTTCCTAGCTAATAGGGAGCATAACGAGTTGCAATCAAGAAGAGATTGGGAACAAATCATGAGAGAAGGAGATGGTTGAGTGAGAGGAGCAACAAAGAGGGAAGAAAAAAAGAAATGGAGATCTTAATAGAGGAAGCCAATGTAGGGTTGGAAAGAGACCAGGTGCTAGGATGTTTCTGGCTAGGTCTCCAAACAATAGGGGAGGGGGTGCCTAGACAGGACTTCCCCTATAATCAAAATGTACTGTGTATGGAAGGCACGACCCTAGGCGTGGCTATGTAAAGCTGTGCCCACCTGTTCTCTGAAAAGTAGATGACATGTTGCAGTCTGTCTCTTCTTTTTCTCTTCTGCTTCTCTACTCCTGTACTCGCCTGGCAACTCTCCTGAATAAACTCTCATGTGGCCCTGGTAGTGTGTGTGTGTGTCTCTTCTCATGCACAAAACCAACAGTGATGGCTGACTGGAGCTCTGGGGAGCTCACTGACCAAGAATAGCCCTGGGGAACCATTGGGAAAAGGTAGGCATGGCAGTATGTGAAGCCTCAAGGGGAGGGATCAGACTGTGTTCCTGTGCATGGACTAGCACCTCCCTTCAGAGAAACACCTAACCCAGTCTTGATAGTAGGATGAGGAAATCGAACTTTCCTGCAGTGGATATGCCATGCTGAGATGGCAAACCTTGAGACTTCTTGCCCTTTTGTGGGAGGGAATGGGGGATGGTGAGAGAAGAGGCTGAAAGCTGACTGGGAAGGATTGAGAGAAGGAAAGGGAGGGGGAGCAAGGGGATACATAGATAAAAAAGTCTTTATTTTACAAATAAAAAAAGAATTGAGAGCTACACTAGGTGTAATTAATATATATGATATAACTCATTTAAAATAATTTTTGTTTTCCTTATTTCTTTATCATGAAGTCCTTATTTTGTTTTATGGATGTAAAATATATCATATGTCACTGTCAGAACTAATGGATAGAAATTTTAAAGTTCTTTTATGTTTCCTACGTTCTCAAAGATCAAAATATATTTTATATATGTATTTGTTTATCAATGTGTATATGCATGATATGTACACATTTGCTTATCCTGATTTTTCTCTTTTAATAATTTCTTTTATGTCTTTAAATTTTATAATTACCTCATTTCCTCTGTCCCTTTCCTTATTGCAAACCCTTCTGTCATTCTCTTTAAACTTCATGGCTTTCTTTTTCATTAATTATTATTACATACATTTATGTGTGGGATATATTCCTATATGCATTTTTGTGTGCGGCTGTGTTTCTAAACACAAAATACAGTTTGCTCAGTCTACATGGTGTTGCTTGTATGTATATGCTTTCATTAATTCTACTTTATTCTTGATTGTCCATTGCATGTCAATGAATTTTTTTAGTTTAACTAGCTTGCACTTTTATTATAATACCTGCCAGGTATCAAGAGAAGTTTCTTCTGTGCTGTTTGAGGTAGATCTTTTCCTTGGATGAAAAGAATTACCACAAGTCATGTAGTTGTTGGAAGGATTATGGGATGGGAAAGCTCTGAATGCTCACTGGGCATTCTGGCAGTTGTGTGGCAATAGTGGTTCTCTGGAAACACTGGTTATCTTTAAACAGATTAAGCTCTTCTGACAGCAGCCAAACTCTTTCACAGTTGTGTTAATATATATGTGTATTTTATATATATGTATATATATACATATATATATATATAAGACTTTCATTGGGGCAGTTTTCTCACAGATAGTAAAGATGCACCATGGCTATAGGAACTTTGACCTCCTTGGGGACCTCTAACAACTTCTCAAATGGAAGTAAGGGCAGATACTGAACCCATTGCATTACAGAGACAAACCTCCACCCTTGACTTCAGGATGCCACATCTGCCAGCTGTTCCCTGGGTCATCTTTCATTCCATCCCCTATGTTCCAGTGGCTTCATACCCCTTCCAGTCCATTTACTAATTAGATTTCCCTGTTTCCAGAAACTCAATAAGCTCCCATCTGCTGATTACTGATGCCTGTCTTTTTCCTACATGTTAGAAACGTCTAGAAAATTTTACTGCTATTTCAGTGGGATTTGAGCTGAAAGACCAGTAAATAACCTTGATCAGCCATCCTACAATCTTGGACCTGAATGCACTATTTTCCAGGCAATCAGGATAAACTCTTCTATTCTGTTTTTCCATGTTTTACTTAATTTTAAGACAGACATTATTCTTTAGTTAAAGACTTAAATCATGAAATTATCCTTAATTTCTCCTTAGCCTTGATCCCCAAATATAGTCACTCACTGGCTCCTATCTATTATTCCCTCCAAAGGTCCTGATGTCTGTTTATACTTAGTGTTCCCACTGGCCATATGGAAAGTATAGACTGATGAGAGGCCAATTAGAAATACAGTTCTAATCACAGACCTACCAGCGCTTCTGTAACAGTTCCCAAAGTTCTCCCTACCTGTAACTCCCTCCCTCCAATTCTCCCCACTCATCGCATTCTAAACCTATAGTTCCTACCATTGCCATGTGAGTATTGACTGTTAAGACACAAATTCCTGGAGGTAATTTTGAAAACTCCAAGTTCTCAAGCTTCTTAAGTTAACATTAAAATCATTCTATGTTAAAGCCTCATTCTACATCTCTTGTCCTATCTCCCTCTTACCTCTTAAACACCATGGATTCTAGCCAATTAAATTTTTTTCTAGGTCTTCAATTTGTTCTAGAATGTTCTTTCCTGTGCCTCTTATTATCCTTTTAAAGGTATGTTCTCATGGAAAGAAGGTGGTGCTAATCTTTCAGAGAACAATCTAAACATCTGCTTATTTCTAAGTGTTCTTTATCTTCTCAGCTGGGATTAATTTCCTTTGTCCCTGCTTTATTTATCTCTGATAACTAGTTTGCACTTCTATTATAACCCCTGCCATATGCTAATCTATTCAATAGCCATTTATATATACATATTTTTGCCAATCAAAACATATGCATATATAAACACAATAAAGATTAAAGATTCATTGAGAGTAGAAATCATGGTTTGGGGTTTTTTAATTATTTTTTTTAATGAGATGTAACACAGTGTCTCTTATCAGTAGCTGGTAAGAATAAATGTGCTTTGAGTGAAGGTAGAGAAAACATCTGATGAAAACGTCTATTGAAATTTTCAATAACTTCACTGTTCAAATTTATTAGCCTAACATTGAAAGTTTTTCACATCACAGCCTCAATTACCTTTTCCCTTACAGAAGTCTTAATTCATGTTAAAATGTTCTACTAACAGATGCCAAAGTGGTCAACATACCATACAATTCTGCCTACCCACATTTATGATGTTCACGGATGAATTCAAAGTCATTTTCCATAAAGCCACTGAATGAATTCCATCCATTCAACTTACAACCCTCATCTGCTAATTTCATGGCAATGTTCACAACTGCAATTTGTCTTATTCTTTAGTATTATTTAATAGTTTTCTTCCATAAATTTCATGTTTATCTCTTACTTGCCACAGTAGTTTGTAAATGGTAGACCTTAGGAAGTCGTTGACTAGGTGAAGACTTCATTATTTATCCATACAAATCAGGGGCAGTCTTATGGCAGCAATTTTAAAATATGCTCTAGAAATTTCAATTGCAATTCATTTACATCAGCTATATTACTGAAGAAAATACAAAAGAAGTATAGGAAGTATCAACAGAGGATTGAGGCTGTTGAAATTCAGACCCCATTCCAGAGGTGAGCAGAGCACCTGGACCACCTGTGCCAGACTCTTTCTGTCTGGCAGATAGGGTGGAGGGAGATCCAGACCAGCTGGCATCTCCCTGGGGTTGGAGCGAGATGGGGATGTCGATGACCCAGCACCCCCTAGCCAATGGAGAAAATCACACTGAGTGTGAAGCCTTGTTGAAGCAAGAACTCACTTTCTTGCATCAGTCTGGGGCTTATATAGGGCTGTGAGAGGGGAGTGGGAATCTTGGGATGGGGTAGGTAGGGTGGAGGAAAAGGGTTAATAGTATGTTAGCAGAGAATAGGCATAGGCGGTCTTAGATCAGGCTACGCTGAGTCACTCACATGTGAAGTTTATGGCCAGACAGGTCGCAAAACTATAGGAAGGTTTAGGAATTTACACGGGGACTTAACCCCGCGGCCTCCGAGGAGCCCAACACACCTGTTCAAAGAGTCCATCTCCAGGACCTGGGTCAATCCCTAGGGTCTGATCACAGACACTGCCTAGTAGACAGGAACTACAGCTTGGCTGTAAAAGGCTCCTCTAGGCCCACCTAAAAGAGGGGAACTTGTACAGCCAGGCCCCGCTTTCAGGGCACACTACATCATCAGAGAAGGACTGAGGCTTTGAAATTCAGACCCCTGTTCAGAGCAGAGTCAGAGATCTAGCAGAACCCTGGCTCAGAGGAGACAGGAGACACACAAGCCCTCTTGCTCCAACTGACTAGGAGCTGACTAATCGTGAACTGAAGCCATGGGAAGGCGCCAGTGCAAAAATACATATAACAGTATAAAGAACAACAAGGCAACAACAGAAGAAACTAGTGGTTCTACAACTGCAAAACCTGAACAGAGCAATGAAGAGGAAATAGAAGGAAACAACAGCAAAAACATCGTTATGAAGATTATTGAAACCTTCAAAGAGGATATGAAAATTTCTCTTAAAGAAATAGAAGTAAATAAAACAGAAAACTGAAAGAGATGAACAAAACATTGAAAGAAAACAAAGAAAAGGTAAACCAAAAAAATGAAAGAAACATTCCAGGAACTAAAAACTAAAATAGAAGCAATAAAAAAGGCACAAAATGAGGCAAAGATGGAAATAGAAAACCTGAAGAAAAAAGCTGGAACTATAGATACGAGCATAACCAACAGAATCCAAGAGATGGAAGAAAGAACCTCTGGAGTGGAAGACTCAGTAGTAGAAATACATACATCAGTCAAAGAAAATATCAAAACCAAAAAAGCCATAACACAAAATGTTCGTGAAATCTGGGATACCATGAAAAGACCTAACCTAAAAATAATAGGAATATAATAAGGAGAACAATACCAGCTCAAAGGCACAGATAATGTATTCAATAAAATCATAGAAGAAAACTTTCCTAACTTGAAGAAGGAAATATCTATAAAGAAACAAGCTTACAGAACACCAAATAGATATGACCCAAAAAAAGTCTGCTGACCACATAATAATCAAGCCACAAAATATACAGAACAAAGAAAAAATTTTAAGAGCTGCAAAAGAAAAGGGCCAACTTACCTATAAAGGCAGACCCATCAGAATAACTCCCAACTGTTCAATGGAAACGATGAAAGCAAGAAGGGCTTGGTCAGACACTAAAAGAGCATGGCTGCCAACCTAGAATACTATGCCCAGAAAAATTATCAATCACCACAGATGGAGTAATCAAGATATTTCATGACAAAGTCAGACTGAAACAATACCAATCCAACCCTCCAGAAAGCATTAGAGAAAAAACTCCAACCTAAGGATTCCATATACACTCATGAAACCACAAACAATCAATAATCCCACAGAGGAAAAGCCCAGAAAAAGGAAATACAAACAAGTTATCACCAAAAATAACAGGAAACATCAATCAGTGGTCATTAATATCAGTGGACTCAACTAATCTATAAAAAGACACACACTAACAAGATGGATACAAAGACAGAAGCCATCCTTGTGCTCCATACAAGAAGCACACCTCAACCTCAAAGACAGACACAGGCTTAGAGCAAAGGGTTGGGAAAAGATTTTCCAATTAAATGGCCCTAAGAAACAAGCTGGGGTTGCCATCCTAATATCTAACAAAGTAGACTTTAAACTAAAATCAATTAAAAGGGACCAAGATGAACATTACTTATTCATCACGGGAAGAATTGGTCAAGAGGAGATTTGAATCCTGAATATTTATGCTTCTAATATAAAGACACCTATCTGTATAAAAGAAACACTATTAAAGCTCAAATCTCACATCAATTCTCACACCCTCATAGTGGGAAACTTCAATACCCCACATTGACCCCATGAGAGGTCAACCAGACAGAGACTCAACAGAGAAATAAGGAGTCTAACAGAAGTTATGGTGCAAATGGATTTAATAGATATTTACAGACACTTCCACCAAATGCAAAGGAATATACATATTTCTCAGCACCACAACAACATTCTCTCAAATTGACAACATAATTGGTCATAAAGCAAATATCAATACATACAAAAATATGGAAGTTATTCCTTGCATCATCATATCAGATCACCAGGGCTTAAGTTAGAATTCAACAGCATCAAAAATCAAAGAAAGCCTACCAATTCATGGAAACTAAGCATCACTCAACGGAACCACCTCTGGGTCAAGGAAGAAATTAAGAAAGAAATCAAAGTCTTCCTAGAATTTAATGAAAATGAATCCACAAGGTACCCAAACTTGTGGGACACAATGAAAGAAGTCTTAAGAGGAAAATTCATAGCACAAGATGCCTATATTGAAAACCTAGAGAAATCCGATGCTAGAGAACTAACAGCTCAGCTAAAAACTCTAGAACAAATAGAAGCAAACTCACCTAGAAGGAGTAGAGAGCAGGAAATAATCAAACTTAGAGCTGAAATCAATACAATTGAAACAAAAAGAACAATACAAAGAATCAATGAATCAAAGAGTTGGTTCTTTAAAAATCAACAAGATAGATAAACTCTTATCCAAACTAATCAAAAAGCAGAGAGAGAGAGTATCCAAATCAACAAAATCAGAAATGAAAAGGGGGACATAACAACAGACCTCCAGGAAATCCAGGCAATTATCAGGTCATACTTTGAAAATCTATACTCCACAAAAATGGAAAACCTAAAAGAAATGGACAGCTTCTTGGACAGGTACCATTTACCAAAATTAAATGAAGACCAGATTAATTACCTAAACAAACTTGTAACTCTAAAGGAAATTGAAGCTGTCATTAAAAAAACCTCCCAAGCAAAAAAAAAGCCCAATTCAGATAGTTTCGGTGCAGAATTCTACCAGACATTCAAAGAAGAATTATTACCATTACTCCTCAAACTGTTTCACACAGCAGAAACTGAAGGAATATTGCCAAATTCCTTTTATGAGGCCACAATTACCCTAATACCGAAGCCACTCAAAGATGCAACAACGAAGGAGAATTACAGACCAATTTCCGTCATGAATATTGACGCAAAAATTCTAAACAAAATTTTGGCAAACCGTATACAACAATATATAAAAAATATCGGGGCTGGAGAGATGGCTCAGCGGTTAAGAGCACCGTCTGCTCTTCCAGAGGACCCGGGTTCGATTCCCAGCACCCACATGGCAGCTAACAACTGTCTGTAGTTCAGTTCCAGGCAAAACACCAAGGCAAATAAATAAAATAAATAAAGTTTAAAAAAAAAAAAAAAAAAAAAAATATCATCCACCATGATCAAGTACACTTCATCCCAGAAATGCAGGGATGGTTCAACATCCGAAAAACTGTAAACCTCATCCATCATATAAACAAACTGAAGGAAAAAACCCACATGATCATATCCTTAGACACTGAAAAAGCTGAAGACAAAATCCAACACTCCTTTATGATAAAAGTCCTGGAGACATCAAGAATACAAGGAAAATATCTAAATATAATAAAGGCAATTTGCAAGAAGCCAAAAAGCCAACAAACTTAATGGAGAAAAACTCAAAGAAATCCCACTAAAATCAGGAATCAGACAAGAATGTCCTCTCTCCCCTTATCAATTCAATATAGTTCTCGAAGTTTTAGCTAAAGCAGTAAGAGAACGAAAGGAGATTAAGGGGATACAAATTGAAAAAGAAGAAGTGAAGCTATCTCTATTTGCAGGTGATACGATTGTATACATAAGTGACCCACAAATTTCTACCAGGGAACTTCCACATCTGATAAACACCTCCAGCAATGTAGCAGGATTCAAGATTAACTAAAAGAAATCAGTAGCCCTTCTATACACTAAAGATAAAAAGGCTGAAAAAGAAATAAGGGAAACATCACCCTTTATAACAGCTGCAAATAGCATTAAATACCTTGGAATAACTATAACCAAATAACTAACAGATATTTTGGACAAAAATTTTAAATGACTGAAGAAAGAAATTGAAGAGGATATCAGAAAATGGAAAGCTCTCCCATGTTCCTGGTTAGGTAGGATCAACATAGTAAAAATGGCAATTCTACCAAAATCAATCTACAGATTCAATGCACTGCCCATCAAAATCCCAACACAATATTTTTTGGACCTTTAAAGAACAATACTCAACTTCATTTGGAATAACAGAAAAGCCAAGATTGCCAAAACAATTTTGATTAACTAAAGAACCTCAGGAGACATCACCATCCCTGACTTCAAGTTATACTATAGAGTTAAGGTAATAACCAGCCTGGTACTGGCATAAAACCAGACTTGTGGATCAATGGAATAGAATTGAAGATCCCAGCATTAACCCAAAAATCTATGGACACCTGATCCTGACAAAGAGGCCCAAAATATTCAATGGAAAAAAGATAGTATATTTAACAAATGGTGTTGGCATAGCTGGATGGTAGTGTGTAGAAAAATGCAAATAAATCCAAGCTTGTCAAACTGCAGAAAACACAAATCCAAGTGCATCAAAGACCTCAACATAAACCCAACCATTCTGAACTTGATAGAAAAGAAAGTGGTAAATACCCTCCAATGAATTGGCACAGGCGACCACTTCCTAAATATAACACCAGTGGCACAGACACTAAGAACAACAATCAATAACTGGGACCTCCCAAAACTGAGAAGCTTCTGTAAAGCCAAGGACACTGTCAATAGGACATAACAATAGCCTACAGAATAGGAAAAGATTTTCACCAACCCTACAAGTGATAGAGGACTGATCTCTAAAATATATAGAGAACTCAAGAAACTAGAGCCCAAAACCTTGAGTAACCCAATCAAAAAATGGAGTTCAGAACTAAAAAGGGAATTCTTAGCAGAAGAATTATGAATGGCTGAAAGGCACTTGAAAAAGTGCTCAACATCTTTAGCCATCAGAGAAATGCAAATAAAAACAACTTTGAGGTACTACCTTACACCTGTCAGAATGGCTAAGATAAAAGGCACTGATGATATCCTTTGCTGGAGAGGATGTGGAGCAAGGGGAACACTCCTCCATTGTTGGTGGGAGTGTAAGCTAGTTCAGCCACTCTGGAATGCAGTATGACAGTTTCTCAGAAAACTGGGAACCAATCTCCCCAAGAATCCAGCAATACCACTTCTGGGCATATACCCTAAAGATGCACATTTGCACTCCAAAGGTATTAGCTCAACTATGTTCATAGCAGCATTATTCATAATAGCAAGAACCTGGAAACAACCTAAATGCCCCTCAACTGAAGAATGGATTAACAAACTGTGGTACATTTACACAGTGGAGTACTACTCAGCAGTAAGAAAAAAATGACACCCTAAAATTTGCAAGCAAATGGATGGATTTGGACTCCTGAGCGAGGTGTCACAAACCTAGAAAGATAAACAGGGGTTGTAGTCACTCATTAGTGGACTCTAAACAAAAAACAAAAACAAAAACAAAAAAAAGCAAAAAGCAAAGTATGTCCAAGCTGCAAACCACAAACAATGAACAGCTTGGGATCTGAAACACCTTGGACCAGTACCTTGGAGCCCATTCCCTCCAAAGGAACACCTGACCCAGTCTTGATGTTGGGGTGAGGAAACTGGATCTGCCAGGAGTGGATGCTGAACTAAGCCTTATTGGGACCTTGGGACCTCCTGCCCTTGCTGGGGAGGAGATAAAGAGATGTGGAGAAGAGAGAGTGACTGGAAGGGGTGGGAGGGGGATGGGAGCTTGAACAAAGGTATACATGGTTTAAAAAATATGATATTATTCATAATAAAAGGAAAAAACCTTAAAAAAGTATAGTCATCACTTATTTAAAAATAAGTATTTTAATGAATCAAATATTTTGCCATGATTTGTATATACGTGCAAATATTATTATATTAAACAATATGCACTGCATTACTTACACAAATGCCTCTGTGTGTGTGTGTGTGTTGGGGTGTCCTTGTGTGTTGAGGTATCTGTACATGAATGAAGTTCCCTCAGAGAGCAGTAGAGGGTGCTGAATCCCCTAGAACTGGAGTCATAGCTAACAGGTAGTAGGGAACCTAACTTGGGTCCTCTGTTAGGAGCAGCAAATAACCTTAACTATTGGGTCATCTCCAGCTCTAGACTGGTCATGTTTGAGCACTTCTTGGGTGAAGCAGGAAGGAGTCCGCACACCCTGGTTCATGCTCCCTCAACCTACCTATAGAAATGAGTATATGTCATTTGTCCCAGTAGGGGAGTGGTCATGTATATTATATTATGAAACTAATGATCCACCATGTGCCCTGCCTTCACTGTTTTAAGGAAGTATGATTTGTCTCACTGTGACTAAGGCCAGCTAGCCCGCTGTGTGATCCTCTCCTAAACCATGGGCCCAAGACAAAAGCAGATGCTCTTTCCCAACCTCAGAACCCGCATCCTCCAATCTCTATTCCCAGGAAGGAGACTCACACCCTCACCTCCCACCCCACCCCACGCCCACAGGCTGTTATGAATCCAGAATCTAATCCTCAGGTCAGACAACGTAGCTGAATTTTTCCACCAGTATCGGAAAACAGGTAGTGAAGGTAGAAAGCAAAACAGTCCACTGATGCCCCAGACAATGTTTTCAGGCAAAGAAGCTTAGTCATGCAACTTTCAGAAAGAAAAATTTCCACACAAAAAGCAATGACAACACGGAATGCTTTTAATAATGAAAATCTGAGACCTAGGATTCCAAGCTGCTGGACATTCCTGTGACCTAGTGAGTCACTCTACTGTCAGTGCAGTGTTTTAGTCGCCTTGAGAGGGAGATTGTGAAGGGTAGAATCTTGATAGACATGGCTTTTTCCAGGACAGCTGGGCTTCTCCAGTTTTCCTCTGCTCCAGTCTCTGCATAACCTGCACCCAGGGGTGAGAGGTACAGTTTAAAAAGAAAAAGCTCCTGTGTTGGATCCTCACATCCAGCACATGTATGGTGATGCCGATGTCATTGGAAGCAGCAAGAAAAACAACTCAAAATATTCCAAAATACTATGACTGATCAATGGAGGAGATAGTAAGAAAATTCCCTAGGGGCGTGTGCATTCGATAAAACAGTACTAGCTAGGCTGAAAGATCCCAGCTGGAGAAAGGTCAGAGGTGAAAGGCCCTGGAGTTACTGCGAACTGGCTGTGGGTGGAGCAAAGGGAACTTCCCAAAAGAAAGAAGGGTGCATAGTTTGGCAGATTTCAAAAAGTCTGAGGGAGGAAGGCAGGAGGATGCTAGGAGGGAGCACGTGGGAAAGGAGGCCTAATCCAAGGTGACCACACACTCAGACAGATGAGGCTCCCTGGAAAGCCCACCGTTCAAAGAGATACAACTCAGGCTGGAGAGACGGCTCAGCCGTTAAAGGCTAGGCTCACAACCAAAACTATAAAGAGACCCAACTCATGAAACTTCCAAGGAAGCGAATTCTAGAGATCAAGGTTTAAAAAAAACTAAGTGGAAGTGCCTGCGACCAGGGGGGAACATCTGATAGGCATGGCTAGCCCCAGAATCTATAAGAGAATTCTAGAATGGACTGAAGAGAAAGGCCATTCAAGGAAGGAGGGAAATATCTGTTTATTTTCATGGACGATTACAGGCTTAAAAAGCAATCTTGGAGATTTTTAGCCTTAAAGAGATAAATAGCATACTATTTTCTAGTCAACCACCAAATATAACCTGGTATCTGGAGTACAATTTAATATGCAATTCCCAGAATAAATTATATTGCCCTAGCTATATATTTCCAGCCTTGTGAAATGCTGTGGGCTTCCTTCTCCCAGAAGCACATTTAAAGTTTTGCTCACTTGCAGCCCCTAGCTTCTCCGTAGGCTGCCTAGGGTCAGGTGACATCTCCACAGTTCACTGGTGTAGATCTGGGGTCCCATACTCAGCCTCACTGTGCTCCCGGCCAAGTGCGGTCTTCGCATCACCTTCTTCCAGGCCTGGATCTGGTGCAGACACATGGCCAGTTTTCCTAGCACCTAATGGAAGCTAAACTGTCCCCAAAAATGAACACAAAGCAGCAGGAATCCCCATGCACAATCTACACAAATTCAACATGAAGCAAAAGCAGAAAAACACTCAATTTCAGAGACTTCATTTAGGTTCATTACTATATACCTTAATTCTACTAAAAACATTAACAAAAAAAACTTCCTGCTTCAAAAACAACAAAGGGTCTCTTTACTACTTCAAACCCTGCATTTTTAGCTCTCCCACGGTTTGCCTTGGTGCCTGATAAGAAACCAATACATCAGAGTGATACCTTGTTGTGTTTATCATCATTATCTTTATGAGATGGCATTAACCCTTGCCCTTGGAGATAATGGAATCCGTTGTCCTCAGATCAAACAAAGCAAACTAACAACAGCTGAGCCTACGAAGTTTGTCTCTGGGATGTTGGTATTCACGTCCTGTGCAGTTTAGCAAAATTCCCCCAAGGCATTCAGAAACAGTGTTTTTTGCTCTATTCCCTAGCAAATGAAAAGTAGCAGGCCCCAGAACCAATGACTATTCATCCCACTCCATGATAACCCTGACCCTAGTAAAGCCAACATCTGTCTTGTGTTTGAGGTGGCTGACAGCCAGCCAGGGATCAGAAAACAATAATTTCCCTGGTCAGATGTAAACCTTGCCCAGCATGTTGACTTTATAAACCACCCTGTAAGCTCGGTAAATTTAATTGGTAGATAGGGTTGTCTTTCCTTGGCTCATTTCCCAGCGATTAATATTACCAGCATGAGTACCCGCATGGGCAGACAAACACTAACAAGGTTCTGTCTAGACAGAGAAGGCAGGAAGGGTTAGGGGTTTCCTTTCCTCTCTCTCTCTCTCTCTCTCTCTCTCTCTCTCTCTCTCTCTCTCTCCCTCTTTTTCTCAGAATTGGGTATTAATGTGCTACTTATCAATGGAGCAAAGGTTTATATAATCCATGCTAGTAAATAAATACTGCTCTCACCTATTTCCAGGGGAAACGCTTCAAATAAGATTGATCAAGCATAGGAGCTGCCATCATTGTTGATTTTCTATCACCTTCAAAGTTGGAGGAGCTAACAGGAGGGAAGGAACCACAGTATGTAAGAAATGTGGGCAGAAATTTCATAAACCAGCACCTTTAGCAGGTAAAGTCCAATTTCTTTGCTTTAATCAACATTCTACCTTAATTTACAGTGAAGAGGGTCTCAGCTAAATAGTTCTGAAAAAGAAACTGAATACCCACCAATGTATGGAAAAATAGTAAAAGCACTTTTTTCTAAGGTGTATTTATTATGTATACAGTGCTCTGCCTGCAAGACAAAAGAGGGCACCAGATCTCATTACAGATGGTTGTGAACCATCCTGCACATACTGGGAACTGAATTCAGTACCTCTGGAAGAGCAGCCAGTGCTCTTAACCCCTGCATCATCTCTTCAGACCCCTAGTAAAGGCACTTTTTAAAAATACCTTGAATAGGTCATGTATGCATTGTAGAAACACCTACTATCCAAATTTTAAGATTTTTATTCTTCAAAGAGTTTTATTTTGTTCCAATTTGTTTTACTTTGTTGTTGAGACAAGGTCTCAGTATGTGGCACTTGGCTGCCCTGAAGCCCACTATGTAGACCAGGCAGGCCTTGCGAGTGCTGGAAATAAAGTCACGAATATCCTTTCCAGAAAGAATACACATATAAACAGGGAAACTAATTTTCCCTCGACTATCATTTAAATAACTCACCCACATCTTCTTCTAATCCCCTCTTGAGATTGTCTATACTGAACAAATTATTAAACTAAATTCGCCATAAAGAATTAAATTCACAAGGGTTAGGGTTAGCAAACCCTAGTACTATTGTTGGTAATTAATAAGATGAATTCATCCAGTGTCAGGGAGAATCTAACCAAATCAATATTCAGTACATTTTCACATTTTCCAAAGAAAGGACAGAGGATACAAAAGTGTGGTAACCTGTGTTTTCTGCTCTCCATGACTTCACTCAGATTATCCACTCTAGCCTAACAACTAAGATTATAGCTCCTTAAATAAAAAAGCACACTATTCTCTCAACACAAGAACCTGTCAAGATCATAAGACATAGCTTCCATTTCTTCCAGGACATAAAGAGGATGTGGCCTCACGTCCTGTCGGGAGTCCAGCCCTTTGGTTGTTTTTTATTTATTTGTTTGTTTTGCTTTCTGTTAGCTTTGTTTTGTTGACACGGGCTCTTTTTATGTTGCCCCAGCTACCCTTAAGCTCTCTATCTGAGTCTGAGTCTCCCAGAGCTGACATTTCACATGTGGGCCCCAATGCCCACACATTCCCATGGGTAGCTGTAGATATGGGATATCTTGGGTGACAAGTTTTGAGAGTCATGACACTGACCAAATAGATCCTGAGCAAAAGGAGACAAAACAGTGAAGGAAGAAGAAACGGAGCTCAGGAATCCATGTCCTCCACACACAATGACTCCTGTGCTGGATTCTCAAGGTTCACTAGACCCAAGCCCTCCACACAGTTAGGTTTTGTTTGCCGAAGACTACATGCTTAGCAAGATAGCTAGAGTCAGAATTGTCTCACAATAAAGCTATGACTTTTGTTTTGTCCATCTAATTTTTGTGGTGATATGTTACATAGCTAATAAAACCTGGAATATCAAAAGATCAACCCATAGTCAAATTAGGCAGAGGTAGCTCTGGGAGTTCCAGGGATAACAGAGCAGTGGTAACTCACATAGCTACAGGGAGTTCTGGATCTCTGTGAGTACAAGGCCAAACAGCTGGGCTTCAATGGCACACACCTTTAATCCCAGCACGAGAAAGCTACACCTTTAGTCCCATGATTCCAGAGACAGAGATCTTTCTGTGTTTCTGTGAGGTCAAGGCTGACTACCAAATAGAGTAGTTTATTCCTTTAATCCTAACCAGGATGGGATACAGCTGGGTGAAGAGTCAGGCTTAGGAAAACAGCAGCAATGAGAAGCGACCAGGAGTGAGGCTGAGGAAGCTGGAAGGGTGAGAACTGACTGTGGTGTGTCCTCTCTCTAATATTTCAGCCAATATCTGGCTCTGAGTTTCTTTTATTACAACCAGAATTTGTGCAGCAAATTTTGTTTGCTTAGCTTTTGTTTTGTTCTGTGTTCTTTGTTAGCTGGTTTTTGAGATGAGATTCTGTAGCTCAAGCTGATCTTAAGCTCATTGTATAGCCACATGTGACCTTGAATTTCTTATTCCCCTGCCTCTGTCTCCTGGGTCATGTCACACAAAACATCTCTTGACATTAGTTGTCTTCCACTTCCAAGATACTTAATAACAGAAATAGTCTTAAATATAATAATTACAGGATGGCTAAGACATATTACTTCTGAATTGTGTTCAAACATTAAACTTGGCACATCAAGTATATAGGGAGCTTGTTCTTTATTTTCAAATTATCACAAACAAATATCTGCAATAACTTTTTATCCAAAATAGGGCCTAGACTAGGTGAGTCATTCTCAAACTTTGTTCTACAAATTGTTAAACTATTGAAATGCTTCAAAGACATTCAACAGTAGTAGCACTTTTTGTTACTTCTTCCTGACTTGAAGCACCTTCTCCTTGCTACTTCTGCAGCTCTGTACACAAATAGTGAAAGTAACACCCACCTGTGTGCACACATACGTACACCCCCTCACATAGTACACCTATGCATGCACATGCATAAATGTCTATACACATACATACATGCACAGGCATCCATGCACACATACAAACATATACTCACATGCATATCTACATGTGGTCATCACAAACAGTGTATTCTAGTGTCATTTATACATTCTTAGGCTTCTCACTAAAGCTTCATTTAGTCTCCATTCTCCCTCCTGGCCATCTGGAAGCCACATCTTTATCCTGTACTACTCTGTCTCAGACAAGACCTGGTGTCCCCAGGCTCACCTTCTACAATGAGCAGAAGGCCCTTCTAACACTACTATGAGCTCCATTGTCTTTGCACAATAACACTAACTTTTCTTTCTCTTTTTTTTGGGGGGGGGAGGGGTCAGCGGGGGTAGTTGAGGGAGCCATTTTGGAAGTTTCCCTTTTTTATCCTGGGCATGGGCAGTACGTGAACTTCAGCTAGGAACATTGGTTTCTGAAGCTACTTCTCACTGACGTTGGGATTTCCGGATAGAAATGGAGGGGTCAGAATAATTGAGAATGATGATTGAGAAAGTGATTCCTAATAGTTTGTGAGGTTTAAGGTATTTGTCATTTTACCCACTTTTCAAATGTCTCCTCATGGTTTGTTCCCTAGAAAAGAAGATTCTCAGGAGACAAATCTTTCTGGAACTATTTTTCTCAAAGACTGACCTTGTAAAATTAGAAAGATGTCAATTGGCCTAATGGCAAAAGGTTCAGTGGATTTCCAAATGCCCTTGAATCATGGAAGGTTTCAGATGCCCACAGAGGCTGAAGAAGCAAGAAGAAGGACTTAAAAATGAATTGTCCTTACAGGAGGAGTGACAGGTCCCCAGCCATGCTGGGTTTTTTTCCTTGTTTCCTTGACTCTCAGCTGCTTTCAGGGCATCAAATGATGCAAACACAATAAAGTTTGGGCTCTCCATTCATATTTACATGGTGTGCCACTCAGGCTATGACCCACCCTACTGCTTCAGAATGATGAATTTATCTGTCTTCAGAGGCTTGAGAAGTCTTATTACAGTAGGAAATAATTATATGTCTGCCATACACATGATACAATCACCATGCTGGTTTATTGGCCTGCCACTCTCCTGATGGTATTTCATGGTTTAAAAAAAAAAAAATTGTGTTCAATAAAATTTTTAAATGACTGGGTAAGGTCACTCTCTCCAAATGTCTTATTTCCTTGCAAGCTTCACATTTCCTCGGTGGTTGCACATATCTCTGAAATGCAAGTAGGCACAGAGCCAAATGATAACAAGAAGTGACCACAGTGAAGATGTGCCATGCAAATGTGCCATGAGCAAGGACCTTTCCCTCTCTCTAGGCAAAACAGGCACACATCTACCCTTTCCATGCCCCATATCTCTCCATCCAAACAAGATTTGCTTTGCTATACACTGGGGAAACACATGGGGTGATATCATTTTTTAAAAAAAAAAAAATCAAAATCCACTTAAGAAGTGAAATGAAAAGTCAGTGAAGAAGTTAACTCACCCGGCTTCCACAGTGCTGTGCAAATCCAAAGTGCAAAACAGCATACAGGAACATAAACATAAGTAACAAAGCTTTATATAATAGAAACAAGCTCAAAAAGAATTCAGAGAAATAAGCAAAAAAGCAAACAGATGCAGGATTACCTACACTTCCCCATCAGGATGTAACTATACAAAAAGAAATAAATGTGTATCTGAAATTCAGATTCAACTCTATGGCCTGAACTTGTTTTGTTGGCATCCTACGCTGATGGAAAACTGAGACAGAAACAACACACATACACACATGCACAGGAGCCTAGAGCAGCAAGGTGCAATAACATGCATATTCTCCTGGTGTTGGCTTCTGCCTCTGGGTACAGAGTATTCTGGAAAGACTTTTTTGTTTTTCCTTTAAGTTAGCAGAGGTTGAGCAGCCATTCCCAACTAAACATCCTATGTAAGTATGGTGTGTCAATTCTGACCCGTCCGATGTTCCTGCACTCTCCACCCTTGATATGACAATGGACAAGCCAGAGAAAGGAGCCAGAGCAGTGAAGACCCTGGAGTGAGGAGGCTGAGGGCTATAGCTCCAAATAAAAAGTAGACATTTAATACCCCAACCCAAAAAGAGAGGAAATCCATATTCCTTTAGTCATTGAGCCTGAGGAGTTGGTGTTGTTTCCTAACATTGACTCTCCTATCCAAGGATGACACTATGGGTTAGTTACTCCTTGCTGCTAGGAAAAAAATACCTGTTTAAAGACAATCAGAAAAACAGAAAGTTTCATTAGGCTCACAGTCTGAGAGGGTAGCACACCATGGTAGATAAGGCAACAGGAATGTGAGCTAGCTGGTCACACTGAGTTCACAGGTAAGTAAGCAGAGAGAGAGGAATCCACCCAGGACATCAGCCTATGGAGCAGCACTGTTCCCACCTCACTGAGAACGACAATCTAGAAAGAATAAGAGCTAGAAAAGGGGAATACTCAGGGGTGTGACTGGGCATCAGAGGGTTCTAAAGTTTCTCAGTTGATTAGCATCCAGGGGTTGAGGCTGAAAAACTTTGGTCTTGAAAAAAAAAAACAGAGCCTGAGTGACTAGATGGCCACAGAGGACATAGAGAACCTTCATATTTTCCATGTGTTTTCCATCTCCATATCAGATAACCTCAGCAAAGGCAGAAAACATTCTAGGTGCCTGCAAGATAACTCAGCACTTGCCCCATAAGCCCAACAACGTGAGTTCAATCCCTGGAACTCACATAAAGGTGGAAGAAGAGAAGCAACCTCGCAAAATTGCCCTCTGACATGTCCACATACTCTATGGCATGCCATCCCCATCCCCACAGCACAGTATTAATAACTACAAAATTAGTCTGGTCAACTTTTGCACATTCAGGGGAAAAATAGTTATCTTTCATGAGATGGTTAGTTAATAAATGCCAAGTGCTATTACTGTGTAGATTTTTCAAAAGTATAAAAATCTCTTCATCTTTTTTCTTTCAAATAAAATAGAAATTTTAAGGACCTATACAAAGTATATGACCTAATAATTCAAATGTTAGTGTTTCATGCTCATTCACTATTCACAAAACCAATAAAATTATACAATTACAAGGTCTGTGATAAGTAACTTGCAATCATAATCTCTGTTAGTCCCTACAGCAACCCTATTGAATTAGAGGCAATGACTATAGTTTATAAGTGAATAAATTAAGGAAAAGAAGTAAATTCATCAAGAAAATATAGTGTCAAAGAAAGGGGATTTTTTTAATGAGTCCCAAACCAACTATTTTGTAACTACCTCAGACTGATTCACTAAAATTTTATACCATCATTTACTGAATAGCTTTCACAAAATACAATATTTAAATCTGAAGTGGAGGGCATTTGGTAAGGGAAAAGATTGCTTATCAAGAAATGCTGTTTCTTCGTGGCAAATAAACACCATGCCCTAAGCATCACCACTGCTATAAAACAGAATTGGCAGAGGGAAAGATTGCTGAGCCACACAGTGCCAGCTTGGACATTTAGATGAGTAAAAACCCTAGGCTGAGTCCCATGTTCTCCACACCACAGAAGTAGGCATACAGGCCACACTCCTGTTGCACACTGAACAGGTACCTCCAGTATGAAATTGTTACAGTCAAATAGCATTTCGGTTTGAGGGATATTTGGTTTTAAATAAAATCAAGGAATTCTTAGATCAAAGTGGCTAATATGTTGGTGGAAAACCTGACTGTATATGATGCTTTATGTGTCAGTAGGATGAAATTCCTGACATATACAATTTAACACTGATTCACACAGTCCAAGAATCTGTGGTGCTGGAGGAGGTACAGAGCAGGACCTAGAGGCCACAAAGTATCTGCAGTCATGAAGCAGAGACTACTTAGTGCTTGTATTCAACTTTCTTTCTCTCTCTCCTTTTTTTTCAGTCCAGGACCATAGCATGTGGAATGATACCACAAAAAAAAAATTAGAGTAGACCTTCCCAAATCAATTAACCTAAAGTAGATAATACCTCACAGACCTTTAGAGAATTATGTCACAGGTTATCTCCCCACCCATACCCACTACTGCTCCATCTCTTGCCCCTTCTTCCACTCCTCTCCCAGCCTCTCACCCACCCCCCACCCCCCACCCCCACCCACCCCCACCCTCTTCACTCCCTAGAGAAGACAAGGAATCCCAAGGTGAGTCAATTTGGTCTGGTATATCCAGTTGAGATTGGGCCAAGTTCCTCACACTAGTATCAAGGCTGAAAAAGATGTTTTCCAGCTAGGCATGGGCTTCAAGAAGCCAATTCATAGACCTGGGATAGACTCTGGTCTGATTGCATGTGGCTCCAGAAACTGCCCATACCTTTCAACTGTCATCTACATTCATGGAATCTAGATCCATTCCATGAAGATTCATCAGCTTCATTTCCGAATCTGTGAGCTCCCAACAGCACTGGACAGCTTACTCCGTAAATCTCCCTATCAAG
The DNA here is from genome assembly GCA_004025045.1 of Sigmodon hispidus. Lineage (NCBI taxonomy): Eukaryota > Metazoa > Chordata > Mammalia > Rodentia > Cricetidae > Sigmodon > Sigmodon hispidus. Next base: position 55,276 of record PVIH01010380.1, read on the forward strand.
ATCTCCATCCCTCCCCTCTCATGCAATCTCTCCTCCCTTTCTTCAGCTGGACCCTGTGCTTAGCTATGGATCTCTGCATCTGCCACCATCAGCTGCTGGAGGAAGGTTCTATAATGGCAATGAGGGTGGTTATTCATATGGCAATAGGGAAAGACCAGTTTAGGCTCCCTCTCCACTATTGCTTGGAGTCCTAGCTGGGCTCATAAAGTGGGTTCTTGAATATTCCCTAGTATCAGGTTTCTCTCTAATCCCACAATGGCTCTTTCTACCAGGATATTCACTTCTTTGCTCTCCATCTCTGTTGCTCCCCCAACCCCCTGCCCCATTCCCCTCCTACCATCCCATTCTCTCATATTCTCCTCTTACCTCCACTCCCCCCCCCTCCGCCTTTTGATCACAATTTTCTCAGGAGATCTTCTCTATTTCCCCTTCCCAAAGGAAGCCTGGTTATTTTTTGCTTGAAGTCTAAAACCCACTTATGAGTGAGTACATACCATGTCTGTTTTTCTGGGTTTGTGTTACTTGACTCAGGATAGTACTCTCCAGATCCAGCCATTGACCTGTGAATTTCAGGATGTCATTTTTTATTACTGCTGAATAGTAATCCATTGTGTAAATGTACCACAATTTTTTTAACCCATTCATCAATTGAAGGGGCATCTAGGTTGTTTTCAGGTACTGGCTATTACAAACAATGCTGCTACAAACATAGTTGAGCTAATACCATTGGGGTGAGAATGTGCATCCTTTGTGTATATGCCCAATAATGGTATTGCTGAATCATTGGGTAGATTGATTCTCAGTTCTCTGAGGAACCATCATATTAATTTCCAAAGTAGCTGTACAAGTTTACACTCTCACCAGCAATGGAGAAGTGTTCCCCTTGTTCCACATCCTCTCCAGCATAGGCTGTCATCTGTGCCTTTATCTTAGCCAATCTGACAGGTGTAAGGTGGTATCTCACAGTTGTTTTGATTTGCATTTCTCTGATGATACGGATGTTCAGCAGTACTTTGCTGTCTTTCAACCATTTGGAGTTCTTCTGTTCAGAATTCACTATTTAGCTCTGTACACCATTTTCCAATTGATTTTTTGACTTCCAGTTTCTTTAGTTCTCTATATATTTTAGAGATCAGTCCTTTGTCCAATGTAGGGTTGGTGAAGATCTTTTTTTTTTTTTTTTTTCTATCCCTGTATATCCTTATTCAAGGTCCCTTCCCCCTCCCACCATATTAGGTCATTTTTTCTTCTCCATAACTCCCCATCCCCTCCCTGGGCAGACAGCAGACAGTCCCATGGTCCCACTGACCCAATAATACTTAGTTCAGTCTCCACTCCTGGCAAAACCAGTTTTGTCCCCCCTCCCTGGTGAAGATCTTTTCATTCTGTAGGCTTTTGTTTTGTCTTAGTAACCATGTCCTTCGCCTTACAGAAGGTCCCATTTATTAATTATTGCACTTAGTGTCTGTGATACTGGTGTTATATTTAGAAAGTGATCTTCTGTGCCAATGCATTCAAGGGTATTTCCTATTTTTTTCTTTCTATTAGGTTCAGTGTAACTGCTTGAGGTCTTTGATCCACTTGGATTTCAGTTTTGAACAGGGTTATAGATATGGATCTATTTGCATTTTCTACATACCAGTTATGCCAGCAGCATTTGCTGAAAGTAATATCTTTTTCCATTTGTATATTTTTGGCCTCTTTGTAAAACAAATCAGGTGTTCATAGGTGTGTGGATTTATGTCAGGGTCTTCAATTTGATTCCTTTGATCCATAAACCTATTTCTATGCCAGTACTAAGTTGCTTTTATTACTGTAGCTCTGTAGTACAGCTTGAAGTCAAGGATGGTGATGCCTCTCAAAGTTCTATTATTGAACAGCATTGCTTTTAGCAATCCTGAGAATTTTGTTATTTCTCATGAAGTTGAGTATTGTTCTTTCAAGATCTGAAGAACTGTATTAAGATTTTGATGGAGATTGCTCTGAATCTGTAGATTGCTTTTGGTAAGATTACCATTTTTACTATGTTTATCCTATCTATCCAAGAGCATGGAAGATTTTTCCATTTTCTGATATCTTCTTCAATTTATTTTTTCAATGACTTGAAGTTATTTGTCATACAGGTCTGTCACTTCTTTTGTTAGAATTACTCCAAAATATTTAATGCTATTTGAAGCTATTGTAAAGGATGATGTTTCCCTAATTTCTTTTTCACCTCTATTATTCCTAGTGTACAGGAGAGCTATTGTTTTTTGTTGTTGTTGTTGTTGTTGTTGTTGTTAATCTTTATCCTGCTACATTGCTGAAGGTGTTCATGAGCTGTAGGAGTTTTCTAGTAAAATTTGGGGGATCACTTTTGTATACTATCATTTTGTCTGCAAATAGAGATAGTTTTACTTCTTCCTTTCCAATTTTTATCACCTTGATCCCCTTTTGTTCTCTTATTGCTTTAGCTAAAACTTCAAGAACTATATTAAATAATAGATACAGGGAACAGCCTTGTCTAGTTCCTAATTTTAGGGGGATTGCTTTGATGTTCTCTCCATTTAGTTTGATATTGGCTGACAGTTTACATATTGTTTTTATTATGTTTAGGTATTTTTCCTGTATTCTTGATCTCTCCAGGACTTTTATCATATAGAAGTGTTGGATTCTTTTTCAGCATCGAATGAAATAATCATGTTTTTTTTTTCTTTCAGGTTGTTTATATTATAAATGACATTGACAATTTTTGTATGTTGAACCATCCCTACATCTCTGGGATGAAGCCTACTTGATCATGGTGGATAATTTTTTAAAATGTTCTTGGATTTGGTTTGCCAGTATTTTATTGAGTATTTTTGCATCAATGTTCATGAGGGAGACTGGTCTGTAGTTTTCTTTCTTTGTTGCATCTTTGTGTGGCTTGAATATGAGGATGACTCTAGCCTTATAAAAATAAGTTTGGCAATATTTTTGTGCTTCTATTTTATGGAACAATTTGAAAAGTATTAGTATTAGCTTTTCTTTGAAAAGCTGGTTGAATTCTATGCTGAAACAATCTGACCCTGGAATTCTTTTGCTTGGGAAACTGTTTAATAACAGCTTCTATTTCCTTTGGGGTTATAGATCTATTTAAATTATTTATCTGGTCTTGATTTAGTTTTGGTAAGTGGCACCTGTCCAGAAAGCTGTCCATTTCTTTCAGGTTTTCTAATTTAATGGAGTACAAGTTTTTGAAGTATGACCTAGTGATTCTCTGGATGTCTTCAGTATCTGTTATGTCCCCTTTTTCATTTCTGATTTTGTTAATTTGGAGACTGTCTCTCTACCTTTTGGTTAGTTTGGAAAAGGGTTTGTCTATCTTGTTGACTGTCTCAAAGAACCAACTATTTGATTCATTGATTTTTGTATTGTTCTCTTTGTTTCAATTCTATTGAGTTCAGCCCTAAGTTTGATTATTTCCTGCCATCTTCTCCTTTTAGGTGAATTTGCTTCTAATTGTTCTAGAACTTTCAGCTGTGCTATTAAGTCTCTTGTTAAATTTTTTTCTATGTTTTTTATATAGGCATCTAATGCTGTGATTTTTTTCCTCTTAGCACTGCTTTCATTGTGTCTCATAAATTTGGGTATGCTGTGAATTCATTTTCATTGAATTCTAGGAAGTCTTTAATTCCTTTCTTTACTTCTTCTTTGACCCAGAGGTGGTTCAGTTGAGGGATTTTCATTTTCCATGAGTTTGTAGGCTTTCTGTGGTTTGTGTTATTGTTGAACTTTAACTTTAGTCCATGATGGTCTGATAGGATACAAAGAATTATTGTTGTGTATCTATTCGTGTTTGTTTTATGATTGAGTATGTGGTCGACTTCAGAGAAAGTTTCATGGGTACTGAGAAGAAGGTATATTTATTTGTATTTGAGTATATGTGTGTGTGTGTGTGTGTGTCATCTGAGTCATAACACTTGTTAGATCCCTTATTTCTCTGTTAAGTTTCTGTCTGGTAGACCTATCCATTGGTGAGTGTGGGTATTAAAGTTTCCCACTATTAATTTGTGGGGTTTGATATGAGATTCAAGCTTTAGTAGTGTTTCTTTTACATATGATGGTGTCCTTGTATTGGGGAATGAATGTTCAAGATTGAGACTTCTTGATGGGTTTCTCCTGAGATGAATAAGTAATGTTTGTCCTGGTCTCTTTTAATTGATTTTAGTTTGAAGTCTATTTTGTTAGATCTTAGGATAGCTACACCAGATTGTTTCTTAGGTCCATTTGATTGAAAAATCTTTTTCCAACCCTTTACTCTGAGCCAGTATCTGTCTTGAAAGTTGAGATGTGTCTCTTGTGTGTAGCAAAAAGATGGATTCTGGTTTTATTTTAATCTATTGTATTACCCTGTGTCTTTTTATAAATGAATTCAGTTTATTGATATTAAGGGATATTAATGACTAGTGATTGTTAGTTCCTGTTATTTTTTGGTGGTAATGTATATATGTGTGTTTGCCTTCCCTGGGTTTTTCCTCTGTGGGATTATCTATTTCTTTTGGCTTCATGAGTATATCTAGCTTCCTTAAGTTAGCGTTTTTTCCCTCTAGTGCTTTCTGTAGGGCTGGATTTGTGGATAGGCATTGTTTAAATCTGGTTTTGTCGTGAAATATCTTGTTTATTCCATCTATGATGATTGATGGTTTTGCTGGATATAATAGTCTGGTCTGGCAATGATAGTCTCTTAGTATCTGTATAACATCTAACCAGTACCTTCTGGCTTTCATTGTTTCCATTGAGTAGTCTGGCATTATTCAGATTGGGTCTGGCTTTATACATTACTTGGCCTTTTTTCTTTGCAGTTCTTAATATTCTATCTTTATTCTCTAGGTTTAATCACTTCATTATTAAAGGGCAAGCAGACTCTTGGGGGGATCTAGTCTATTTGATGTTCTGTAACCTTTTGTATCTTTATAGGCATTTCCTTCTTTAGAATGGGAAAGTTTTCTTCTATGATTTTGTTGAATGTTTTCTATGCCTTTGAGCTGGTATTATTCTCCTTCTATTCCTATTATTCTTAAGTTTGATCTTTTCATGGTGTCCCATATTACTTGGATGTTTTGTGTTATAATTTTTTTGTTTTAGTGTTTTCTTTGACTGATGTATTTATTTCCACTATTGAATCTTCCTTACCAGAGATTCTCTCTTCCATCTCTTGCATTTTGTTGGTTGTGCTTGCATCTGTAGTTCAAGTTTGTTTCTTCAGATTTTCTATTTCCAGCATTGCCTTGGTTTGTGTCTTTTCTATTGCTTGTTTCAATTTTTAAATCTTGCAATGTTTTCTTAACCTGTTTGATTGCTTTTTCTTGGTTTTTCTTATTTCCTTTAAGGGATTTGTTAATCTCTTTCAATTTTTTGTTTGTCTTTTTCTCTATTTCTTTAAGGGAGTTTTTTTTTCTTATTTCTTCTTTTAAGGCTTTTATTATCTTCATAAAGCTGTTCTTAAGGTAGTTTCTTTCTGCTTTTTCTACTCTGTCATGATCGGATCTTGTAAAACCACAAGATTCTGGTGGTGCCATATTGTTTTTATGTTATTATATGTATTCTTGTACAGGCATGTGCCCATTGTTTCCTCAGATCCATGCAAGATTCATTTATATATCTCAGGGAACTGATTCTGGTTTGATCTGTTCAGGCTGTGTCTGTGTCTCAGGAAGCCTCTCTTGCTCCAATCTGGGTTCCTGGTCCACTTGGAAGTAGCATATTCTGTGTCACCTGTTCTTGATGCAGTAAGAGCTGACTGATTCTGTACTTCAGGAATTCCATCCTGGTTCAGTATGAGCTCTTGATTCAGAAAAAGCTCTTGATTCTATAGAAACTTTTGGTCCAATAGGTACTGGTGAATTGTGGGTCTCAGGTAACCCTCTTGATCTAATAGGTGCTGACAAACTATTATTCCAGGCAAGAAGACTGGAACTGACAGGTTTAAGCAGATAGCAAGGTGAACAGAGGAGGCTAGAGCAGCTGGCAGAGTCTGGATTCAAGCATAATGTGACTAAAAGCTAAAAAAAAAATCTCTTTTTTATTAGGAGTATGGGGCAGGTTTGTTTGACAAAAATGAGTGAGTGATAGTGAAAACTCTGAAAACATAATTAGGTGGCAGTGTCTGGTGAGGCCAGAATTATTTGCTTTTCACCTTGACAATGGAGAGGCTAGAAAGAGAGGTGAGACTCCCAAAGCTCCTGCAGAAACGAGTATGTGGCTTTTAGTGTCCACAAGGAGATGGACTGTCTTAATATCATTATGACTATTTAAGGCTCTTTCTTTGTAATGAGGGTGGTCAGCTTTGGGAAGCCTTGGCAGTGTCAATTGCCCATGGCCAGGCCTTAGGAGATCAGTTGGCAGTGGTCTCTGTGTAGTCTCTCTGCCACGTGGGGCTTGGGGACACTCATTTAGACTAGCATACCCTTGATGGTGTCCTGGACGAGGCCTGAACTGCCTCTGTGAGGCTAGGCAAGAGCAAGACAGTAGCTGGCCAGACAGCTTTTGCCAGCAGGCAGTATCTTTCTTGTGATATACTTTAAAAGCCAATTTTTGCCTGTGTAGTCTGCCTGAGGTCCCCTCTCAAGGTCTAAGTTTTAGCTCTGATGTCAGGGTACAAAAAAAAAAAAAAAAAAAAAAAAAAAAAAAAAAAAAAAAAAAAAAAAAAAAAAAAAAAAAAAAAAAAAAAAAAAAAAAAAAAAAAAACTGGTCATGCACTCAGAGATCTAGTATATTGTGAGAGTTAAACACTTAAAAACCTGATGAATTTTATCTGCATGAGTTTTGAGTTTTGGCCTGTTCTTAAACTCTCCTTTATTTTATAGCCTAATTTTTTACTTATCTGAGAAAGTTTTGACAGAGGAAACAAGGTGCAAACTTTTATTATCTTATCTATGGCAGTCGCTTTTCGTAGAGGGAGAACTGGATTCATGTGGCTAGAAACAGAAGATCAGAAAGCCAAAAGGGAAAGTTTAGAGTTGAGATATGAAAAGAAATAGAAAACTCTTAAGAACAGAAAGCTGGAAGAGAAGGTTTAGAGCTGAGATATGAAAAGAGATAGGAAAAGATAGAAAAAAAAAAAAGAAAAGTTTTTTTTTTGGCAGTTTGAAAGGCTTTATATTTTATTATTGAACAAACCACTCCCCCAACTTAAACACGACCAGGACTCCAGATTAAAGATGTTGAACTCCATCTGACAGGATTGAGTGGATGTTGAACTCCACCTCGTAGGGAATGACTGATGACCATGATTCAGTATGGACTCTTGTCTTGCCATTCTGTGAATCCTTACAGACCCAGTTTTGTTCTCCTCCAGTGTCTTCTCTTGGAGTTGTACCTGATTTTGTTACCAGTCTTCATCCGAATCCACTGAGGAATAGGATGATTTTGCTTTTGTTTCTTGGCCAGGAATCGCTTGATTCTGAAAGTCTTATGAGAAGACATGGTAAGAAGCTGAATCAAGGATACAGCACACGATGGTGGGTGAAAGGGGATGAAAGGTGAAGAGCAGAAAATAACTTTTCTATCTGCCCATGCACTTGCAAAAGTTAGCTCCCGTAAAATATCGGGGTTGGTGAGCTGTTAGGCAGCTATTTTGAGTAATATAAGGGGTAATTAGGCCATTTTTGTGCAAAAACAGATAAGCTTGGTGGTGTCTAGATAAGGCTAAGTGGCCTTAGAGTCTCTAGCACCTATCTTAAAGGTAAGGATGGAGAAATATCTTTTATTGGCTTATTCTTCATTATTGCGACCTAAGGTGTCAGGGATGCCAAGCCTGGGTTGTCACCTGGTTGAACAATCTCACAGGGAAGCAGGACTACACTGGACGAGTTCATCAACTGCCAGGGTAGCCCACTTGGACAATGCCCAAGATTACACAAATGCCCTAAGCTCTCGTCAAAGCAAAGGGGAAGCTCTAGAAGGTACACCCCACTAACAATGGGTGCCACGAACCCATCGACCCCAGCACCACATGTCTGCACTCTATCCATGGTGTTCACTGGCAGGAAAAATAAAAAACACCCACGAAAGATGCTTGTGCAACTCTCTGTGGGTAAGTCCATGAAAAAAACTCAATACTAAGAAAAGCCAGAAGTGCGTGTTTGTCTGGGGGAGGCACTTACCAATCAAATTTTCTGGTGTTCAAATATTGCAGCAGCCTGGCAGGTGGCCTTACAGTGAACCTCAGATCAGGTTCTCCTAGCTTATGTGCACCTAAACTTAGGAGAAATCCTATCCGTGTCACAGCACCAATGGTGGTTTTGCACATGCGAAGAGACACACACTCACACTATCAAGGTCACATGAGGGTTTATTTAAGAGAGTTCCCAGGCGGGTACAGAAGCAGAGAAGCAGGACAGGAAGAGACAGCGACCAAAACATAGCATCTCTTTTTAAAAGAATGAGTTTACACGGGTTTACGTAGTCACGTTTAGGGGCGTGCCTCCGTACGAGGTGCATCCCACCAGAGCCGTGTTGGCTCAACGACGTGGAGTGCCAAGAATACTTCCACTTACCTGCAGGGTTTTCTCTTACTGGCCTGAATTTTGGGGAGAGATGGGTTGGGGTGGAGTTCTAAGAGCTGTATCCCAAGGGTCACAGAAAACAAGTTTTCTGTCTGGGCTGGGTCTCTCTTTGTCCAATAGGTCCTGAAAATCTATGGGTCTCAGGTAGCCACTGAGGTCACCAGGTGATGGGGTAGATTGGGGATTTGGGTAGGATTTGTAGATGAGGGTGTTCAGCAACTTGAACTTGAACTTGAACTTACTGGGAGTTCCAACTTGCAGAGTTTCCCCTGCTGGCTTGAATTTAGGGACCCAATGGTAATTCTAAGTCTTGTCAAGTTGACAATATTAACCATCATATTACCAATTAATCTGCATATAAAAAATGATAAACTAGAACTTACAGAGCTGTGTTTGCACTTCTTGGCTAGTAGATGAGACTAGAAAGAAACCAGAACACTGCCAATGGCCTCTCTCTTTGGAACCCTGTGGAGACATATGAATCCATGCACTTAAAAACATCATATGTGAACATTTTCCAAGGAATAAAAGAGCATAATTGCCTAGCACTAATAAGTTATTTGGACTAGAGCCATGGTTCTCAGTCTGTGGGCCTCGACTCCTTTGGGCAGAATGATTCTCTCATATGGGGTTGCATACCAGATATTTACATTATGATTCAAACAGTAGCAAAATTACTATTATGAAGTAACAACAAAAGTAATTTTATGGTTGGGGGAATCATCACAACATGAAGAAACTGTGTTAAAAGGTCTCATTAGTTGGAAGGTTGAGAACCATTGGCCCAGGGGGTGTATGAGAACACATACAAATATATTGGCAAGAATACCAATTTTCTTCAGCCTTATCTATACAGGTCAACCATGCATTAAACAGCATGTGTACAGACTATAAAGTCCTGAGACATTTTAGACCCAAACTTAGAGCAATGTTGCACTCAAGAAATTAAAGCCAAGATACCCAACATCATTTTTTATTTATTTTTTAACTCTTCCCATTCCTTTCTGCTTTTTTCTTCTTTTGTTAAAAAATAGGGTTTTTTTTCCTCACATAATTATATCCTGATTACAATTTCCTCTTCCTCTATTCTTTCCCACCTCACTTCCTATCCAGTACCTTGATGCATAGCCTTTCTGTCTCTTAGAAAACAAAAAGGCTTCTAAGAAAAGAGAAATAAATAAACAGATGGAAGATAGATAGAAAATAGATAGATAGATAGATAGATAGATAGATAGATAGATGGAAAAACTACAGAATAGGACAAAACAAACATACAGAAGGAAAAAACCATAAATTCCCTGGGAGGAAAATAAATTTTCAATTGCAAATGGTCATCAATTGGAGATTGTTTCTGGGTTATGGATGGGGAGGTGTCCACTTCTCCTTTCAGCTCTAGGAACCCATCTTTACAGACCTGTGTAAGCCCTGTGCATGCTGCCTCAGTCCCTATGAGTTCATATCTGTGTCTATCTTGTTGATTTAGTGGACCTTGTTTTCTTAATGTCCTCCATCCCCTCTAGCTGTCTCTACCACCTCTTCTGAAGATTCCCCAAGGCTTAAGGGTAGGAATTTGAAGGAGACATTTAGTTTAGAACAGAATGTAATAAGGTCTCCCACTCTCTGCTTAATGCCTGGCTGTGGGTCCCTGTTTGTTCCCATCTGCTATAAAAAGAAGTTTCTCTGATGATGGCTAAGCAAGGCACTGATCTATAATTATTGCAAAATGTCATTAGGAGTTATTGTATTGCTTTTTGTTGTTGTTGCTATATTTTTGTTGTAATTATTATTTTTTCAGAACAGTAATATTTAGTTTTGCCCTGAGTCCCTAGATTATCTATTATCAGGTATGTAATTACCCAAACAGTGCTGGGTATGGGTTCCATCTTGTGGACTGAGCCTTAAGTCAAATGAGATCTTGGTTAGCTACTCCTATAAGCTGTGTACCACCATTGCACTAGCATATCTTGCCTAGGACACCATTGTATATCAAAGGGTTAGTGGCTAGTTTGGTATTTGTGTTTCTCTTTTGGTAGCATGCTAAATACACTGCTGCCTCATAGAGATAAGGTTCTATATAGGCATCAGATCCATGTTCTACCAATTGTATAGGTATTGTCTTCAACAATGTGGCTTTGCCATCACTTTGTGGAGAGCATACTATTTGTTGGTTTTGTGCATGAGATCAGACACACACTACCAGTGCCACACTAGAGTTTATTCAAGAGAGTTGCCAGGTGAGTACAAGGACAAACAAATAGGTGGGTATAGATTTACATAGCCATGCCTAGGGAGGAGCGTGCCCTCCATATTCTGGTTTTTCTGCCAGTGCCATGTTGGGTTTACCACTTGGCCACTACATCCCAAGAATTCTTATCTCACCCAGTGCCATGTTGAATTATTGGACTAGCACATTTGCCATGTAGCTGCTTATGTGCCAGAAATCCTTACATCTCACCCATATGTTTATTATAAAATGAAACCGGGTTTATGTAGGTGGTGGGGGTGGGGGGATGGATTGGAGCAGAACAACAAGCTATCTTAAGGGTGAAGTTGGTCCTTTTGGAAGATGAGAGCTGTATCTTCTATCAGTCGGTCTGCTGGGTTTTGCGGCTCATTTCCTGCAGTCCAGGTAAGTTTAAGGCATGGGATGATGAATTCTGATTTTTCTGGAGCTCAGAGTGAGAGAATCTTGGGAAGTGACAGAATTCAGATGATGTAGTGAGGATGCTCTGCTAGTACGTGATCTGGAGGTCAGATTAAAATAAGAGGAAAGAAAAGGAGAGAAAGAAAGTTTGAAATTAGGACATGTATAACCTTAAGTTAGGCTTTTGTCTATACTTTAAATAACCCTTAAGGTAGCTGTTTTATGCTTCTTCCTTCTAGGGGACTCCAATGGCTAATGGCTGTACAATAAAGTTTGTGGGTCTTTGCTAAGTATGGGGATGGGAAGAGGTTAAAATGTCTCGTGTTTTTTGTTTACCCATTGCCAAAGTTAAAATGGCTTCTTTTCCTTTGGCAGGGGACAGGGCATGATCTCTGTTTTACCTGTTATCAGCTCTAAAAATGGCTCCTAGTTCCTTTTCTCTAGTCCTCGGGGGTGGCAGTCAGCTATTTTCTGATGGTATGATGGCTTCTGGGTTTTTTCATTCTCTAGAAGCGAAAGCTGGAGGAAGGAGGGTGAGTCTGTGTGGGAGGGGAAAGGTGAGGGGAAATACCTGGGAGCTTTTTGTTCTCAATAACCATCTCCACTTTGGCTCTGAGAAGCAGGCTGGAACAGAAAACTCAGAGACAGAGAATTTTGGGGAAATGTGTCTAGCAACACAAGGATTCTGGGTGTCTCACACTTGGGATCCACCTGGGAGACTGGAAGAGGGTATGGGTGGGGCTAGAGCTGACAGACTGTGCAGATTTCAGGAGAAGAAAGGGAGCGACTGGAGTGGCTAGCAAGGCTGGATTCAGGCAAATGTGACGACTAAAAGAAGTCAAAGATCTTACTTTAGCTAAAAAATCTCTTCCCATTAGGGGTATGGGGCAGGTTGCCATGACCAAAAATGAGTGAGTGATAGAGATAGCTCTGAAAATACAATCAAGTGATGGTGTCTGATGAGGCCAGAATTGTTTGCCTCCTACCTTAGCAATGGAGAAACTAGAGAGGTAGGACCCTAAAACTCTGCAGGACAGAGTATGTGGCACTGGTGTCCATGAAGAAGGAGATGGATCCTGATACCATATGACTACCTGAGGTTCCCTTTTTGTGGTGATCGGGTTAGGGAAGCCCTGGCAGCATCAACCATTCACAGCCAGACCTAGGAGATCAGCCAGGGAGTGGTCAGTAGGTAATGTCCTGCTGCCATGTGGGGCTTGGGGACAGTCACTTAGACCAGTGTTTCCCTTGATGGCTCCCGGGACAAGGCCTGAACAGCTTCCATGAGGCTAGGCAAGAGCAAGACCAGTGGAGAGCTGGCCACACTTAAAGCACGCACTGGAAGGTCTAGGTCTGCTTGCCATGGGAGGAGGTGAAGGAGCTTGTCAGATAGCTTTTGCCAGCAGGAGGTATCTTTCCTGGCTTGTTTCCTCATTTCCCTTGTGGTACACCTTAAAAGCCAGCACTAGAACTTCTGCCTGTGAAGTTAGTGGTCCCCTCTCAAGAGATGGAAGTTTAGCTTTGATGTCAGGGTAGCTCTTGGTAAAAAATGGGTCATGGCAAACTGACTTCCTTTAGCGCTCTCAGGTTCTAAGTATATAACATATACTGTGAAAGAACATTTGTGAGGCATTTACAAAACTGGGGTGGATTCTCTTGCTTATCCTGTACTATCTCTTGCATGTTTTCAAAATGGACAGGCTTCAGAGCAGCTCTATGATTTTACTTATATCACCTTCATATGCAGACTTGCCAGTAAGAAGGTCACAAAATTGTCTTTGGCTAAGACCTCCCTTGATGTGTTATAATTCTAATGGGGGTCTACATCTGGAACAGCCTCAGCATACAGGGGGTGTGCTATATTTGTCTGATGAAACTCATCTGCATGAGTTCTGGCCTGTTCCCAACTCACCTTTGCTCAAGAGCCCCATTTTTTCCACCTGAGAAAGTTCTGACAGAAGAAATAGGGTATAAACTTTTACTATCCCATCTATTCCAGCCACTTCCTGAAGAGAGAGAACTGGATCAGGATCCTTATAATCGAGAGAGTGAGTGACCAGTGGCACCAGGCTTGGAGTTCTGGGGGAAGAAAAGAAGTTGGAAGAGTTACAGGTGAGCATTGAGATGTGAAAGGTGGGAGTTCCAGAGGAGGATCTGTTGTGTGGCTAGAAACAGGTGAGTGGAAGAACAGAAAGCCAGAAGATTTGGAGCTGAGATATGGAAAGAGATAGGGAAACTCTTTCCATGCACCCTTATGCTTACGAAAGTTAAATATCACAAAATATTGGGGTCCAGCAAGCTGTCAGGCAGCTATTTTGAGTTATTATCTAAGCAGTAGTACTTAGGCCATTTCTTTGTGCAATAATAAATAAGCTTATGTGTCCAGGTAAGGCAAAAAAGCTAAGTAGCTTGAGAGTCTCAAGAACACACCCTAAAGGTAAGGATGGAGAGACATTTTGCTGGTTTGTTCTCTATTATTGAGGCCCAGAGGGGAGGAATTCCATCACTAAATCTAGGTTGTCACCCAGCCAACTTGTGGTCCTAGGGAAACAACACTGGTTACCACTAAGTATACTTGTCAGTCCTTAGGGTAGGCATTAGGACAAAGCCTGAAACATCACTAGCCACCACAAGGGTGGGTGTAAAAACCAACACTAGACACTTATCAGCACCTAGGGCAGGCATTATGGCAAGGCCCAAAACCAACTCTAGTCGCCTCCAAGCACTCTTTACTTCTTAGGGGTAGACATAAAACCCAACGCTAGCCACCACAGGCACTCATCAACACCTAGAGTGGGTGTTAGGGCAAAGCCCTGGGGACAGAGTCCAAGAGCAGGTTCCAAGGATCTGGGCTGGGCTTCAACAGCAGAGAAGGTGAAAAGTGAGTGTCAGGTGAGAAGGTACAGCCTTGACCAGTGAAGACCGTGGCTGGGAGTGGCCCTCCACAGGACTAAAATCCTACTGCAAAGCCAGAGGATCAACAGTCCTTTCTGGAGACAATAGTTAACTTTTTAGTTCTGGAGAAAGAAGACTATGCAATCAAGGCCGGTGGTGTTTGAACAAGCTGCAGGGCAGAGGGAAGGTGCCCTGGTAGTGAGCCCCAGATCATGATCGCCTGGCCTATGTGCACCTAAGCCCAATAGAGAGCCTATTCAAGTTACGGCACCAAAGTGTTGGTTTCTTGTGTGAGATCAGACACACACACTACCAGGGCCACACTAGAGTTTATTCAGGGAAGTTGCCAGGCAAGTACAAGAGAGAGAAGCAGAAAAGAAAAGAGAAAGACTTTCAGGTGCTGTCTCCTTTTAAGAGAATGGGTAAGCACAGATTTACATAGCCACGCATAGGGGCGTGCCCTCCAGACCCAGCACCATATTGGGCTTACCATGTGGCCACTACATGTCAAGAATTCCTGTCTCACCTGGCATCCTGTTGGGTTATTGGACTAGCATGTTTACCTCTCAGCTGCTACGTGCCAGGAATCCTTACACTATTGTCTTGGCAACAGTCTGGGTTCTTTGGGGTTCACAGGGGACCACTTTGACCAATAACGCAGTAACATGTACCTGATTCTTGGTTCTGGAAGCTTCATTTGGTGACAATAGATGGTTAGCTAGGGCTCTGTCTCCCTTATGATTTAGTGATTTTACTTGTATCACCTTCATATGTGTACATATTATAGGAAGCTACTGTATTAGGTGTCTATACTGCTCCTTAAATGAGCCTTGATTTTAACTATCCTCATTCTTCCACTTCTCCACTTGCTCCTCCAATTCCAGCCCCACATCCCCAAGTATCCACTGATAATTACCTCTTCTATGTCCCTGTTATTTGTAAATTTGTAGCTAGTGTCTTGGCTTTCCTATGACACTTTTTTTTTATGTTTAACATTTCTTTGACGATTTATTCTGTCGTGTTTCAATGCCTGAGAATCTCTCTCTTCCATCTCCTGTATTCTCCTGGTGAGGCTTGATTCTGAGGTTCCTGTTCAATTTCCTAAAATTTTCAGTTCCAGAATTCCTTCAGTTTGGGTTTTCTTTCCATTTTCAGGTTTTGAAATGTTTTATTTATTTTCTTGCAGTGTTTCTTTGTGTTTTCATAGAGTCCATTTTGGAGTTTACTAATTTCCTCTTTAAGAAGCTCTATCATATTTATAGAGGTCATTTTATTGTCATTTTGTCTTGTACTTCAATTATATTACAATAATCGGGGCTTTCTGTGGTAGGGTTGCTGAAATATAGTTGAGACATTATTCTGGCTGTTCTTGAGTATATTTTTTACATTGGTGTCTGGGAATTTAGGTTTGTAATGATTATAATTCTGAGTCCTGATATTTGGTTTTATGTTTGTTAGGTGGTTGTTTTGGTGTTTTGTTTCTGTTTCCTGTCTGATTCTTAGGACAGTGTGGTAACTGTGAATACTTTGCCTGGTAATACTTTGGAAATCTTGAAATATGTGGTTACCATGGGTTCTAGGTAAAATGTGTTTCTAGGTATTGGAAAATGATACTAGAAATGGACATGCACTAGAAGGGTTCTGAAGGAGTCCACCAGAGACAGAAAAGCATTGCATTCCGCCAGGTTCTGCTTATTCCCTTGGAAATCAGGAAGAGAGTGAGAAACCACAACACATAGCCTGCTATGCAGCTGGGGATGAAAAGGAGGGTTGGATTTGGAGGAGAGGAAGGAGACAGAAGACCTGAGGTTGGTCTACCTGCTTTGATGGCCTACTTGCTTCTCTAGCACACTTAGCTGGAAGGTTCTGTAGGTAGATTTTTCTGTCCCACCTGTCTGGTCCCAAATAATCACATGGAGAGTTCCTATTGATTATGAAAGCTCAGACGATAGCATAGGCTTGTTTCACTATTTCTTTTAACTTAAATTAACCCATTTCTATCTATCTACATATTGCCATGCGACTTATGACATTTACCTGTCCTCCTGCATGTCTTGCTCCCTCTCTGTCTAGCTGGTGACTCTACCTTCTTGTTCCCAGTGTTCTCTCTACCAAAAAAAAATCCTGTCTAGCTATTGGCTCCTCAGCTTTTTATTAAAACATTCTGAGTAACACATCTTCGTGGTGTACCAAAAAATTATTCCCCAACAAGGGTACCAAAGAATGAGTGCTGAATTTGGGGGCTGAAATAACAGGATGAGTGGAGAGGAAGTTTGTAAGAGAGGATGTGTGTGATCTGCTGGTGATGGGGACAGAAAGAGCTGCAGGGGGTGGTCCCTTCAGAGACTGGGTGGGGGGTGAATGTAAGGGATTTAATTTGAAGGCCAGAAGAGGGAGAAGTGAAGATCTGCAGTTAGCCTTTCTGTTCCCTGGCCTTTAGGTCCACTGTGTTCCCAGGATATGTCCACTGGTATTGAAGATCTGAGATGAAATGAGTTGGGGGAAGGGCTTGGAAAGTAAGATCATGTGATCTGCTGAATATGGCATTAATGGAGGATATGTGAAGGGTGGAGTCCTGGAGCACGCGATCTGCTACACAGACTTGAACATTAGATTTGGAGGAGAGAGTAGATAGGTGAAGATTGGCAGTTAGCTCACATATATCCCTGACCAGAGTGGCCTGTGGGTTGCCAGGAAATGAAAAAGTAATTTTTTAAATAACTCAGATAATTTATGTGCATTTTGGAGAGTCTATTTAAAATCTGTAACAATAACCTTTAAATATGTTTTTTCTCTTTTCCATTTGTCTGGAACTCAGAATTTCTCCCAAGACTAAAAACTACAAATATTTCTCACAAATCCCCATGGAAACAGCCCTGAATAGTTCATTTTTTCTTCATTCTGCTTTTTCTGTAGGAAGAGTATGCTGTTCTGTCTTACTAACATTGACTTTGGCCATGTGATTTGCTTTGACAAGGGCAATCAAAGTAATCAATACAGATCCCACTTCAACCAACCAAATAAGGGTATTAATGCAACCTTTGTCCCTTGGCCAGTCTACCCTTAATGCATGGGATTCCTTGACAAATATTTTTTAGGATGATGGTAATATTCTTTTTTAAAAATAAATAAATAAATTATGTAGACAGTATACAGAAGAGGACACTCGATTTAATTATAGATGGTTGTGAGCCACCATGTGGTTGCTGGGAATTGAACTCAGGACCTCTGGAAGAACAGTCAATGCTCTTAACCTCTGAGTCATCTCTCCAGCCCTGATAGTAATGTCCTTAACCAAATTACCAATTAAGGTGTCCTTAGAAGTGACCAGAAGTACAGTGGTTTAATGTGCTTGTACAGTCAAACTTGATTTTCTATTCTCATTTCTGCTTGCCTTCTGCCATAAGGGTAAGTGCCAAATACGGACTTGATCATGAGCTAGGATCAATGTCATCAGAGCTGATCTCTAATCTATAAGTGAGAAGGTTGTTTGGTTCTATAAGACAGAGACATGGTATGTTTGTTATACAGTGAATGAAATGAGAACATGACCACTTCAAGGTATGGTTGAGATTTTTATTGTAGATATGAGGAAGAGTACAGCCAGGGGGCATCTAGAAGAGTCCAGAACAGGGGGAGAAAGTCATAGACTAAACACAGCCAGCAGAATGGACCAGGCAATAAGAGGAAGGCAGGATGGGGGTGGTGAGGGAGAGATCAGAGAGAGAGAGAGAAAAAAAAAGAAAACCAGAGAGAGGACCAAGAAAGCCAAGAGCCAAGAGGTAAGAGAACCAAGGGGTGCATGGCCAAAATGTCAAGGTTATAGAAAAATAAGAAGCTGTGGGAGGGGAAGCCCATAGGCTAGAGAAGTGTAAGTTACAGGACAGTGTGAGAAGATCTGAGAGGAACCAGGATGCCAACACAACATGGGACTCTGTAACATGTACTTACTGAGAAAGCCTAACGGCCAGCATGTGCTTTGGTATGCTAATAGGAACCCCAGTTAGCCATTCATCCTGAGTTTGCTTTAGACCTGACACACAGTAATAATGGCAGAAGCTAACGTGCCATGCGACTTCTCTCCATTTCTTTCATTTCCCTCTTCTCTCTTCTTTACAAGCAAATCCATTCTCATTTTCCTCAAGAAGAAACAAATTTGGGAGAAACAATACAAAATTAACTCACAGGGGAGAAAAGGTACCACCTAGGTAATGGTGGCAATGTGACATCATACCACATGTACAGTTTGAATGTAATTGGCTCCCATAATCTCATAGAGAGTGGCAGTATTAAGAGGTGTAGCTTTGCTGGAGTACATGTGGCCCTTGTTAGAGGAAGTGTGTTACTGTGCAGGTAGGCTTTGAGGTCTTGTATATGCTCAAGTCACGCCCAGTCACTTGGTTCACTTCTTGTTTCCTGCCAATCAAGATATCTGCCTGCATGCCACCATCTTTCACCATAAAGATAATAGATTAAAGACATTCATTAAATGTTTCTCCTTTATGCAGTTGCCATGGTCTTGGTATCTTTTCACAGCAATAGAAACACCAAGATAAAAGTTGGTAGCAGAGACTAGGGTATTGCTGTGATAGGACTGACAATATTTTCATTTGGAGGACTTTGGACTTCAGAACCTTGGGTTAGGAAACAGTGGAATTCTTCAAGTACTGCTTAATGGGCTCCACTTTCAGCGATGCTGAAAGTGATTTGAACTTTAGGGCCTGGCTCTTCTCTCAGAGAAGAAGAATTTTGATATCTTGCCTAGAGATCTTTCTTGTAATGTTTTGGTAAAGAATGTGGCTGCTTTTTCCCTAATTCAAAAAGTCTGCTTGAGGCTAAAGTGAAGAGTTTGGAACTAATTCCATTATCAGAAGAAATCTCAAGACAACCTAGTATAGACTCTGTCATGTGGTTATTAGTGGTAACCTAATGAAGACTTATAATGAAAAGGAACAAGCTGAACAAAGAAAAATAAAGATGTAAAATTTGAGGAGAAAAGGACCACCAGGAAGTAAAATGCAGCTACATAGTGTTCCAGGAGATAAGCAGAAAAGAAATAGAATAAAGGGAGTAGTGACCGAAGGGCAAGATCCCACCCAGCTAACTTATAAAAGGGAATCAAATAAAAGCTTAGAGCTGGGTGTGGTGGTACATACCTTTAATCTCAGTACTACAAAGGCAGAAGATAGCAAAGTTTGAGGCCAATATTATTAACAGTTAGAGTTTCAGGACAGCCAAGCTTAGTAAGTGAAGGAAACCATTGAAAACAGAAAATTGGTGAAGACATAATTGAACAAAGGGGCTATGTTCTCACCCCAATAAGTAGTGAAACTTGGCAGCTTTAGCCATGTTGTTGTGAAGTTAAAGAGAGAAGAAAGGAATTTGCCTCAAAGACTAAGGAAAACTGCTGAGGCCAGGCATGTGTCAGGGGCATCCCTGAATGCAGACCTGGAGAGGCCATTGCATGAAGTTGTGAAGTTGAAGCATGGATTGCCCTGGAGACCCCCAAGATGTTGAAGACACCAGAGTCGTGGGATAGCCAAGGAAAGCTACTAACAGGGAGTGAAACCAGCTCAGGAGAGAAAAGTGTTGCAGTCAACAAAGCTGAAAGAAGTTGGAGATCTGAAGAGCGTTTTAACATCAGACATGAAGATGCAAAATTTGGAATCTGCACAGCTTTTTGGGGGGCTTGCTTTGGTTCAGTATTTCCTCACTATACACTTTTTCCTACATTGTGTAATGGAAATATATATTCTGTGCCACTACATTAGAAGTATGTGATTTTTGATTTTATAGGTGATTACAGTTAAGTGATTGCATGAATCTCAGAAGAGACTGTGAACCTTGGACTTTGAAACATTCTGGAGACTCTTATAGACTATGGGGACTTCTGAAGTTGAACTAAAATAAAATTTTAGTTGTGCTAAATGGTATTGTTAGGAGTCAGGGAGTGAAATGTGGTAGTTTGAATATAATTTTCCCCCATAAGCTCATAGGGATTGGTACTATTATAAGGCATGGCTTTGTTGGAGCAGGTATGGCCTTGGAGAAAGTGTGTCATTATGGAGGCAGGGTTTGAAGTGTCATATATGTTCAAGCCACATCCAGTAACTCAGTTCATTTCATGTTGCCTGCCAGTCAAGATGTAGAACTCTCAGCTCCATCACCATGTCTGCCTGCACACTGCCATGTCCCATTATGATGACAATGGACTAAACCTATAAAACTTAAGCCACCCTCATTAAATGTTTTCTTTTATAAAAAAAAAAAAAAAAAAAAAAAAAAAAAAAAAAAAAAAAAAAAAAAAAAAAAAAAAAAAAAAAAAAAAAAAAAAAAAAAAAAAAAAAAAAAAAAAAAAAAAAAAAAAAAAAAAAAAAAAAAAAAAAGAATGGTTTCTATGAGAGAAAGTAATAAGTAGGTATCTGAAACTTGAGGTCAGTAAGGAAAGAGGCAAAGATAGTGGCAACCAAAGTGCAACTGAAGAACTGTAACCAC
>PVIH01010381.1:0-27219 GCA_004025045.1 Sigmodon hispidus
GGTGCAGTGAGGATGTGTGCAGTGAGGATGTGGTGCAGTGAGGATGTGTGCAGTGAGGATGTGGTGCAGTGAGGATGTGTGCAAGTGAGGATGTGGAGCAAAGGCTGCATCACCTTGGGTGCTGAGCAACTCTGAGAATAGTCAACATATTCAACTCCTTTCCTTCTTTCCTGACTCAGGGTCCTGAGCAGGCAGAGGGCAGGGAGGGGGTTGGGTTTTGTTCTCTGATGCCTGGTTGCCAAGGCTCTCAGCAGGAAGACAGAGGGGTGTCTTGAGAGCTGAATACCCTTTTCTTCTGTCAGTTAGTGTGGGCTATGATCCTGGATGTAACAGCAGCTAAATGTGACTCTGCTAAGTGTAAGAGTGATATCTTCAGGATGCAGGGTTCAGACGGCAGAGGTGGAGTTTGGAAAGGTGGTTTTCTGTTCTTGTTTTTATGTTCGCTCCTAGGAAGTGCTGCTGGCTACAGGGAGAGAGGAAATGCCAGTGTGGTATCTGGCTACACGTACAGTTCAGAGCCTTGGGACTCTCAGCCTCTTCTCCATCAGCATACAACCATTTCAGGATGGTTCCAGAAAAGAACCTAGCCACATTCAGGAGTTTCTTTTCCCCTAGCATATTCAGAGGAACAGATAGCTGGCCCATTGCAGATGGCCCAAGCATAGGGAATGGAGCTGCAAGAGCAGCTGGGACATGTTGGGAAGAGAACGTTCCTGTTTCCAGAGCCTATTGGGTCTGGCATCTCTTTTGCTCCCAAAAGCCTGCCTGTGTTTCTGGGGACACATACAAACCATGTTATTTTATGTTCCTTAAAACTACATTTGGGCTTCCTCCACGACTCAGTGAGTCAAAGTGCTTGCAGCAAAGCCTGATGCCCCGAGTTCAATCCCTAGGACCCATGTCTAGAAGGAAAAAGGACTTCTAAATTATCCTCTGATTTCTACATATACACCCTGGCACACATGTACATGAACACACACACACACACACACACACACACACACACACACACACACAAAACAAAAACAAAGCAAACTAATCTTGATATGAGGCTTATTGTGGTCATCTGCGACAGTGCTAAGTTCTTGGCCTTCTCCAAAGTGCTGGGTTTTATGAACTGATTAGTATGTTTGCTCTGGCCCTAGGCTCAACCCTTTCTGTTTTCTCCCCTCCTTCCCCCATCGATGTCCCCGTATCATCCCCCAGTTTTATCCCCTTGCCCCTTTGACAGAGCACAGAACCATTTATTCTCCAGTCTGCCATACAGCTGTCTAGAACAGACTCAGGACTCGGCGTTGTTTGATTCTCTGTCCTCTGTCCAGCCAATCCATGAACTCTCTGCTTTCATCCTCCGAGAGGAAGGAAGAAGGAATTCTAGGGGTTCCTCTGTCTGTCTGTCTGTCTGTCTGTCTGTCTCTAATCTGCTGTTTCAATATTTTGTATTTGCTGACTTCTGACCCATGTATTCAACACAGTGAGGCATCTTGTAGCTCCAGTATCATAGAGGGTACCTGATCTCACTACAGACAGCTGTGAGCCAGCATGTGGGTGCTGGGAATTGAACCCGGGTCCTCTGGGAGAGCAGCCAGTGCTCTTAACCTCTGAGCCATCTCTCCAGCCCTGACCTAGTCTTGTCTTTTGTTTGGCTAAAGACATAAGGTCATTTATAAAAGAACAGGGCCCCATCATTAGAACAGCACATCTGACTTGCAGGCACCCCAATGGCCTGCAAAGGGTGGGTGGGGCTCAGCAGGCAGGCAATTCTTAGGGAAGGTGGTCCTGGTTTGGTAAACATGACAGCATGTCAGCAGTAAAAACAGGGACTCTGGGGTATGGGAAGCATGTTTACTGTCACTTTTATTTGACAAAATGAGCATGAGTTCTGTGACTAAGTCCTGGAGGAATGTTAGGGTGTGCCATCAAAGGCAAGGAGGCCGGGCCAGGTGGGCAAGTCTCAGGAGCCAAGGGAGGGGCTGGTTCCAGGAGTAGGGTTGCAGCTCAGTTAATGATATAACCAGAACTTAATGGAGCTGTCATTGGAATGCACAAGAAAGAAGGAAGGATCCCTGAGTCACAGGGTGTGGGGACAGAAGCTGGACCTGCAAGTGACTGGGGAATCCCAGCCAGAAGAAGGCTAAGGAATTCAGGAGTCTGCCATCAAGTCTTCTTGTGTCCGCAGCAGACAAGGGAATGGCAGCCTGCAGAGCTGTGAGATCAATCTTTAAGTTAAAATTTCAAGTGCAATGTAGATTAAACATAGACTCTTTAGCTTGATAGCTCCCACATTCCTTCATAACTCATGGCCTAACCCCCAAGTCAGTTCTTTATCTTATCTGTGTAAGGAAGCCCAAGCATATCCCCTATGCTTAAAGCACTGGATCAAGGAAGAAAGGAAGTGGCGGAAGGGTCACAAGTTCAAGGCCTGCTCGGGCAACTTTGTGAGATTATCTCAAAAATAAGAAAAACAAAAGAAGGAAGGATGGACAAGGCTGAGGGTACAGCTCAGCTACAGGACCAGCTTAGCTGGGTAAGTAAGGCCCTGGGCTTAATTGTCAGCACCCCAGAAGAATGAGGGGAAATCTTAATGGAATCCATTTATTAATAATAAATCAATTAATGAAGTTGAATAGTTAGAAAAGAATTTTTAAAAATGTTTATTTGTATTTACATGTATGTGTGTGTCTTGTGTATGCTGCCCGTGTGCAGGTAGGTGCCTGGGGAGGTCTGAAGAAGGTATCAAGACCCCCTGAAGCTGCAGCTATAGATGGTTATGAAATGGATGCTGGGAACCAAACCAGGGTCTTCAAGCATTCTTAACCATAAACCATCTCTCCAGCCCAGAAAATAATGTGTTAAGTATTAATTCAGTGTTTAGGTATGGTTCATTAGAAGCCCTTCTGACCTTTAGTTTTAAGGAAAATTAATGTAAGAAGACAAGGGATAAACACGAGGGATTGCCAGGAACACTGAAGAGACTCTTCCATACCCCTCACTTATCCACTCCACCCACCACAATTGAAGCCTGCATGCTACACACAGTACTGCATGCCAGCATCTGTGCAGCATGCAGCCTACAGGAAGCCACCAGCCCCAGCCTGGTGCTGGAGGAAACCCAGGTAAAGTGGGGAGCTAGGCAGTGAGGGAAGTGACTCAGACATTAAGATGCTCTGCTTGTCCTGCCAGGAGCTTTGCAGGAGAAGTTTGAATTGAGAGTCCGAGGAAGGGAAATGAATGGGAGAAGAGGGAGGGGCCGAGAGTCCACCCAGAATACATGCGTGGGCAAAAGAATGACTAAAAAGAGGCCAAAGTCACATCACCAGCTGCTCTGGATGCCATGGTCAAGGGGGAAATTCGCCAAAGATTTTTTTTCTTGTGAATACAACATATTTGCAACAATATAAAAGTACTGGTAATGATACTATAGTTAAAACAGTAGTGCCATTTCTGAATTGAAATCAATAGAAACGTAATTCATTGTACAACTCTCAGAGGTCTTAATTTATATTATTTTATCTATGAAATACTGAAGAGAATTAATTCCAAGGGCTGCTGCATGAGACAGAATGGCTCAGTTTTTGCAAGTGTTTCATTTTAAGGTGATTTAAGATTTGAAATTCAAATAAAAAGAAAGAGCTTTTGGGTGTCCTCATCCAGATTCCCCCAGTTTCCTCCAGTAACAGGCTAGATGACAATTACTAAAACCAGAAAGCTGACATTTGTTGTGTTATGTTAGTGTTGTTCCCTGTTGCTGTGATAAAATACCTTGGAGAAACAAAGAGAGGGCTGGTTTGGCTCACAGTTGCAGCCACAGCCTAACCCTGCAGGAAGTCAAGGGCCCAGGAACTGGAAACAGCTAGTTCCATCCAGTCAAGAGCAGAAATTGGGGGGCTGAAGAGATGGCTCAGCGGTTAAGAGCACTGACTGCTCTTCCAGAAGACCGGGGCTCAATTCCCAGCAACCACATGGCAGCTCACAACTGTCTGTAGTTCCAGTTCCCAGTTCCAGGCAAACACAAAGGCAAATAAAATAAATAAATGAAGTTTAAAAAAAAAAAAGAGCAGAAACTGAATGGATGTAAACTTGCTTGTGATCAGCTTGATTTCTTTCACTCAGTTCAAGATCCCAGGGAAGGGTGCCACCCATTGTGGGTGGGTCTTGCCACCTGTAGGTAATCAAGATAAATCCCTACAGACATGCCCACAGGCCAGGTCGATCTAGATAATCCCTCACTGAGACACTCTCCCTAGTAATTCTAGACAGTCAGGCTGACAATTAAAACCCATCATCACATATATGATTAATTAAACTAAAAGCTGGGAAAGAATGGTGACACACTCTTGTAATCACAGTACTTGGAAGACAGAGACAGAAAGATTAGGACTCAATACACAGTGAGTTTATGGTTAGACTGAGCTACATGAGACCTTATCACAAACAACCCAGGAAACCTCCAAAACAACAACCAAAACAAACAAGCAGAAAGCTGGAGAGACTGTTTTTCTTCTGTTTGCATTTCAGTTTTAATGAGGAAGCAATTGCTTAGGGTTCCAGAGCTCTGAGCAAACCTATAATCCACCTATTATGCACTTTGCTAGGAGTGTAGGGTCTTTTAAGGCACACAAGGCTTTCCGTATGGTGCTTTTGACTGATTCAGTCCCCAGGTTCTGATTTAAGAAGGTATTGTACAAGTTAGTGTGGGAATTGAGAGGCAGGTCATTCTGAACCTCATCAGACAGCCCTAAGAATCTGGGGAGTAACAGACAGCTGCCACTTGGTCCTCTTAACTCTTTGAAGGTGTATCTCAGAACATCTGTCCATGTCCAAGACCCCCGAACTAAACAGTATAATTTTAAATATTCTTGGTAAAATCATGCCCAGGCCCTGGGTATTACTGTTTTTAAATATGTTGATTTAATAAAATTGATAACTTTTTTGTTCTTTTAATTATGTTGATAGCTGGTAAAGGTGAATTTATTTTCATGTTCATTGCACACACAGTCTTCTGTGAACTGTTTCAGGCTGTAGCATTTGAAAGATGGTAATATCTAGTGACCATTTGGAAGTTTTTGTGGACATGTATGGAAATCCTGATGACTGATTTCACAGCCATGCTTCCTGAGACAAATCTGTACTGACCTCAAACATAGCCACAATACTTAATTTTATTTTTTAAAATAAAGTGCTCACTAGTCCATGAGTTTTATTTGAAGCACATGACAGTAGATGTGTCCTTACTGAAGGCTTTGAAGAACCAACAGAAAGCAATTATTTAAATAAGCAGGATGTTCCCACTATACTGAAAAAAAGGGGAAACTTGGTACCAATGGGAAAACACAAATAACGAGGATCAAGCAAAAGTTTGAAGCTTAGCCAAAGCACTCTTCAATTTTCTGTCTAGCAGGAAAAAAAAAAGAAAAAAAAAAAAGGTTTCATGGGGAGAAGTTGTTCAGAAAGAGAGAATGGCATGGGATCCCCAAGGTGTTACTGTGAGGAGGGAAATGCAGGATCCAAAGAACACACTTTGAGAACTACCAAAACAGCCAGCCTTGTGGTGTGGTGGATGTACCTAGGAATGTCTGGTACACTCAGCTATGTAGACAGTGTGGTACATGGGAAAAAAAGTCTTGGGAGAGTGCTGTGGTATTATTTTAAGATGTGTTACATTTGTTTATGCTGTGGAATATTTGTTTAGTGATGCAAAGATGTGTTGCATTCTTTTATGTTGCATTTGTTTAACTTTGGGAAGCTGTGTTCACACCTGATGGTCTAATGAAGAAATGAACGGCCAATAGCAAGGCAGGAGAAAGGGTAGGTGGGGCTGGCAGACAGAGAGGATAAATAGGAGGGAAAAAGAGGGCTAAGGAGGCAAGAGAGAAGGAGGAGCAAGAACAAGGAGAGGAGGATGCTAGGGGCCAACCACCCGGCCACCCAGCCACCCAGCCACCCAGCCACCCTGCCACCCAGCCACCCAGCCACTCAGCCACCCTGCCACCCAGCCACCCAGCCACCCAGCCACCCTGCCACTCAGCCACCCAGCCATTAGTGAAAATGGCTAATTTAGGATACAAACTCAACTTTATATAACACTAATCAAAGTCAAATGACTTTATGAAGGTCAAAGTTCAGGTAGTGTGGCAGCCACACAGAATTTGACTTTGGCCAGTCTGGGTTTGTAATGGTTACAGGTCAGAGGTTGTTAATGCAATTCTGACTGCAAGAGAATTTCAGAACCCAGGGCCAGGAACAGCTCCTGGGGTAGGAAGGAGACTGGAGGCTGTGATGGCCAAAGCTGTGTGTGATGGAGCAGCATTCAATGGTGGAGTCAGTGAGGGATCTGGGAGGAAGCCATGATCTGGGAGAGAAGACAGGACACGTCACTGAGTCCTGGCTTTAGATGGATTCACAACACGTTCCGTGGATTTTAGTTTCCACTTCTGTCTTCCAGTGGTGGTAATAATAAACAAGGTACCCCCTTGCCAAGTGCCAAGTAAAAAGGAAGATGCCAAGGAGACATCTAGAAAGCCCACTTTCCTTATGACAGGGTCTCTCACACTCCAGAGCCACCCTTATGTCTGGGCAAGGTCCCGAAAGACTACTAAAATGGAATCCTTGCCACCCTCCCTTCCCATATCAGGATTCTGGAATGTTCTCTCTTGTTTAGAGGGGTGCTGCACAGTGCTGGTGTTTGATTTAGCTGTCTTGCTTTGCTCCCACCCTTCTTTTGATGACTTAGGATGATGATGTCCACAGGTGTGAACATCTTAGACCAGCTGTGTACATAGAGGCTCCATCATGGGCATTACACCAAGGCATTACAGCATGGGGAGGCTGAATCCTCACTTGAAGTCAACACATAGTGACTAAATGCTCACTAGTTAGTATTCTGAACAGTGGTGATTCCTGGAGTGACTTGTTCTTTTGACTACTTCCCAGCAAACTGCACCATATCACAACACAGTATGACTAAAATCACCTTGGGATCTACTGACACTGTCCTCTCAGCCTTCTGTCTGGAGTAAGGCTACCTCCTGTCTGTTCTCTCACCCAGCCACCCCCACTGCCCTGCTCTTTGCTTTACACACACAAAACATCAGTTCTCCCACTTAGCTACACCCAGTTCTCTGTTACAGACAATGCCAGAAACCTGTCAGGTCACCTTCCTGAGGTACTGTGACAGGATATGAGGACCGCTATTTTGGATTAGGCCAGATCCCAGGTACAGACATATCTGGACAAGTCAGGATGACCTTGAATGAGTACTAAAATGAAATGGCAGAAAAGGCTTAAGGGTGAGCTATGTTAGCATATAACCTGTGATCCCAGCACTGGGGAGGCAGAGACAGGAAGACTGCTGCGATTTGAGGCTAGCCTGGGCTACAGAATGAGTTTGAGGCCAGCCAGGGCTATGTTGAAAGACCTCAGTTCAAAAAAGAAAACAAAAGGATTTTCAACTTGGGCAGGTGAGTGAGGCGGGGCTTGTGAATCCACACAGTGCGATGTGCCTGCAGCCCTACTTCTAGATGGCAGTGGGCCGGAGGGAGGGAGGACTGGTCCAGGGCCCCCAAGGTCCTTGGCTCTGTGTTCTAAAAGGCTGGTGGGCAGTTCAGAGTGTGGTCAGGGCCAAAGCAAAATGATTCATAGTTAATAGTCATAGGACTTAATGACAATATAAAAAAAAAACTCGATAAGGAAATGGCTCTTAAAAATACAATTGGAAAGAATAATAGCATACTCTTGCCTTTGAAAATTTTTTTTAGACCAACCTTTTATTTGTATGATTTACTTATTTATTATGTATACAGTATATAGAAGAGGGTACCAGATGTCATTGTAGATGGTTGTGAACCACCATGTGGTTGCTGGGAATCAAACTCAGGACCTCTGGAATAACAGTCAGTGCTCTTAACCTCTGAGCCGTCTCTCCAGCCCCCATCTTTGAAAAATTTTATATTTATTTTGTTTGTGCATATGTATGGGTGCATGAGCCACGATGTGTGTGTCAAGTTCAAAGGACAACTATGAGGAGTCAGTTCTGGACCCGTGTGTGTGGGTCTCAGGGCTTGAACTCAGGCCATCAAGCTTGGCAGAAGTACTTCTACCAGCTGAGGCAGTTCACTGGCCCACTCTTGCCTTTTCTGGCCTATTTAAAAGAGGGGTGAGGGGGCAGAGAGAGAGAGAGAAATCACATGTCTTTACATTTTTAATAACCCTCTGACCTTAATTCCACTTCTAGGAATTCTATAATAAGTCAATAACTATGGATATTTCCCAACTTTAGGGATTTATTTATTTACTTGTTTCAAAACATGACTTTAATATAGTTCCTTCTGGCCTTCACTATGTACTTCATCATCCTGCTTCCACCTCTGGAGTGATGAGTTTACACATGTGCCCCACCATACCGGGCATTAGGCATACGCATATCTGTAATCATGAAAAGCTAGCAGCAGAAATGCTGAATAACCAACTGTTAACGCATCACAGCGCATCTAAGCTGCACTACGTAAGAGCTATTCCGGTCGGATGTGTTACTTTTAGCAGCAGGAGCTGCTGATTCTGTGCCCATCTTTCTTTGCTGCCTGTCTTCACAGAGGCCCTTGCTTCCCAGCATCCATCCCTTAGAGCTGAGTCACCCTGAGACCAGGAGGCTGCACAGCAGCCTAAGGGAAACGGCAGGCCCTTCAGCTTCTACCAGCCTGAACTTCCTTCTTCCAGATTCCATTTTGTGAGCAAAACATCCTCCCCCCACACCACACCATGCACACATACACCAAACACACACAGATACACACCACACATAAACCACACACACCACACCATCACACTATCCACACACATCACACCACACACACACACACACACACAGACACATCACACCACATACACACACCACGAACACATCATAACACACACAGACACACACCCTTGCTTAAGGCCTCTAACAGAGCGTGGTATTCCCTGCACCAAAACCATGATGGAGGATAGAGAGAAGGCTCAGTGGTTAGCGGGGCCAGCTGCCTGTTCAGGTGTCCAGAGCTTGGTCCCCAGCACCCACAGCAGATAGCTCAAAACTGCCTCTAACTCAAAGTCTAAGAAATCCAGCATCAAATTCTGGCCTCCTTGGGTACCAAATATACACAGACAGACTGCATATTTAATACATATTAATACACAAAAATATTTATAAAGTCCACAAAACAACCCTGACAGACTGAAGAGACTCAGTAGGTAGAGGCACTGGCCTCCAGACCTTACACTTGAGCTTGTTCTTCATGACCCACGTGGTAGAAGGAGAGCCCACAGCTTGTCCTCCGGCCTCTCATGCTGTGGCTGGCATGTGTATGCCACCCAGTAAATAGTAAAGTGTGAAGATGCTTGTGACACATTCAAGGGGGTGGGTTTCTGATCCCTGGGCAGATCCCTGAGTTGGAGGCCAGCCTGGTCTACAGGCAGAGCAGGCCAGGAAGGCTCACAGCAGCACTATCCCCACTGCATTTTTACTGTCTCCAGGGGTCTCCAGGGGTCTCCAGAGCCTCACCCGGGAGCTTTTCTTCTGCACACATACCCTCTAGCAAGGGGCTCAGTGTTTGAAAAGGCCCGATTCTGCCTTGCTCTAGTCTGCTGGACAGCCACACTTATTTTCTTCCTGAAACAGGGTTTCTCTGTGTACCTTGCCTGTCCTTGAACTCACAGAGATCTACCTGCTGTACATGCCTACTTAGGATCAAAGGTGTGTACCACCATCACCTGGCTAAGACAGCCACTCTAATCCTCCTACAACCTGGAAAGAGCTTTGGCTTCTTATTTATTAAGATTTCTGTAACCATGGAGACTTATTCCATCCAAGGGCTATCACATGCTGATATCATTTATTTTGATGCTCTAATTGTCCCAGTAAGACTCGGAAAATAGCTTGTTCATGAGAACCCCAGCTGTCTGCTGGGTTTTCAGACACATCCCACCATTTCTCAAGAAGATCCTCAATTTCTTCCTTCTTGTTTTAAAGATTTATTTTTGGCTGGGCAGTGGTGGCACACACCTTTGATCCCAGCATCTGGAGGCAGAGGTAGGCAGATTCCCGAGTTGGAGGCCAGCCTGGTCTACAGAGTGAGTTTCAGGACAGCCTATCTTCAACCCCTCTTCCCCTGATCCCCCTCAAAATTGTTTTCATGTGCATTGATGCTTTGCCTGCATGTAAGTCTGCGTGAGGGTACCACATCCCTGCAACTGTAGTTACAGGCAGCTGTGAACTATCATATGGGTAATAGGAATTGAGCCTGGGCCCTTTGGAAGAACAGCTAATGATCTTAAATGCTGAGCCATGTCCCCAGTCCCTGGAGCCTCAGTTTCTGACACAATAAGTTGTTCTAGGCCAATGGAGTCCCCCAGCCCCAGTCTTGAGTATGTTTCTAAATTTTGAGAAGTGGAAAGAATCCAGTTTAAAGATGGATGCTCCGGGCCAATATTTAAGAAGCTCATGGAAGAGCCAGGAAAGAGCCCCCTCCACGACCATGACTGTGAGTGACTGTGACTCACAACAGCTAGCCCTGTTCACTTGTGTTTGGCAGCTCTGGCAGCTCTACGGGAATACAGACACCCAGGCATTTACCTGTTGTGAACTGCTGTTGTCATTTGGCAACAGCAGAGCAGAGTAGCTGTGACTGAGATCATCTGGCCCGCCCGCCAAGGTACAATTTTCAGGAGGTGGCCCTTAGAGCCAGAGTCAGTGACGTCCTCACTAACAAGTTCTTACTCATATACACAGGGTCATCTGTCAGGAGAGACAGTGCAGTGTGTACTGTAAACATGGCTGATATAGTTCCCACACGTCATCAGGTAGCACTGACTTAACCATCAATGCAAAATAATCTCCAGACGTGGAAAACTGTAACACAGCATGCTGTGGAATCTGGTTGCCATGACATTTTAAAACAGAAGTGGTAGTTATTATAGGACCTAGAAAAGACAACTGAAGAATGAGACTATACCAGAGAGACTCTGACACTGCCTGGTGGAGTAGCATCCTTTTGGTGGGAATTGATTTTCTGGTCACCATGATGGTGGTGGAGGGGCACAGACTGACCACATATGGATGATAGAGCATTTCTTAGCATCTCTCAACTCTATGTGCTCTCATCTCATGCTCACACAGCATCTCTGACTACTTTCCTGGTTTCCAAGGCACCACAGTATAGAATGAAGCACGTCCCTAATTCAGATTAAACTGAATCTCTGGCATCTCTGTGCCTGGGAAATAACTGCTGACAGTGTCCTCAGGGCCTCAGGACTGATCATGAAGTTGTTAGACCTAAAACCCTGATAGACTGGCACCCTGAGCTATGTCAGTTCCTTGGAACACAGCATACAACAACTAATACATTTTAAAATTACATTTATTTACTTGTGTTTGTGCATGTGCACATGCATGTGTGCCTGGCACCCTAGCAGGCTGTGGCAATCACAGGACAAACTTGATAGAGTTGGCCCTTTCCTTCCATCATGTGGGCCCTGGGATTGAACTCAGATAGTCATGTTAGTTCCTGTGCTGGCTACTCTTATGGCAACTTGACATACACACTAGTTATTTGAAAGGAAACCTTAACTGAGAAAAATGCCTCCAAAAGATCTGGTTGTAAGGCACTGTCTTAATTAATGGATGGGGAGGGCCTAGCCCACTGTTGACACCTGGGCTGGTGGTCCTGAGTTCTTTAAGAAAGCTGGCTGAGCAAGCCATGGCGAGCAAGCCAGTAAGCAGCATCCCTCCATGGCCTCTGCATCAGCTCCTGCCTCCAGGTTCCTGCCCTGCTTGAGTTCCTGTCCTGACTTCCTTCAATGATGAACAGCGATGCTGAAGTGTAAGCCAAATAAACTCTTTCCTCCCCAACTTGCTTTTTGGTATCATGTTTTTTTTTGTCACAGAAATAGATACAGTAACTAAGACAGCTTTATCTGCTGAGTCATCTTGCTGACCCCCAAATCAAGATGGCCAGAGCGCATTCCACTTCCTTCCAGCAGGCAGACACAAAAGTTGGCTGAAATGCTGGACAGCTCCCACCTGTCTGGAGCCAACTCTCTGGGGTATTCTGGAGACATTCCTTAAGTCAATGTTGTTAGTCTCTATCCTGCTCAGCAGAGGATAGACCTCTTCTTAGTCTTTGTCAAGTGACCTTGGCTTTCCAGGCAAATATAGACTTTTAGATTCAACCAGTGTTCATCACCAAGCTGGTCCTATCATTAGTAGAAGGATCAAGGGTCAGAATTGTTTCCTGAACCTAGCAGGCATCAGTGTAGGTAAGGCTGAGAGTGGCCTGAGCGGGTCCTGAGATGGCTCCCAGTTGGCAGGACCCCAGTGCAGCAAGTCACATTCATGCACTAAGATCCTGGTCAGCATGAACCCCACAGTGGTCCCATCCATCGGCAGTGGCTCCTCTCCTGGTGAACTTTCAGTTCTAACACATACTCAAAGTAGGTGCCTGTTTACTGACAGGCCTATCTTCCTTCCCCTCACATACCACTCCCAGCTCTTACAATACGCCAGCAGGCTACACTAGGCCAGGCAGGCCCCACACTTCCCCTCGATCACTCCAGCACTTTCCCATTAGACAAATCTCTCCCATCTCTGGGAACAACTTGTATCTTAGAGAGGAACTTAGGTTATGACTAGAGAGACTGATGTAATCTGGTGGGATGCTCGACCCATTTGACATCAGACAGCCTAAAATGACTCACACAGTTGGCTAAAGGGGCCAAGAAAGGAGTACAGTGAATGTTTCTATCACTGTACTTGGCCCAGTCTTCCTGGACAGCAAGCATACTGTCTCCAGAGAAAATCAAGCGTGAGCTGTACAGTCCCTACAGATGCTCTGAGGTAAGCTCCACTAGAGAAGATAGAACAGGATAAAAAGGGTGAGAAGGTACGGTGTGCTCAGGGGAGAAAGCAGAAGCCTGGCCTGGCTTTCTTGGGCACAAATGACTTGGTCTGCACTCAGCCTCCACACAGCCAAGTGGAGGGCTTCCAGCCATTCTCCCACTTCCGGCCCACACAGTGTCTTAACAAGGCTGATGATGAGTAACATCAATCAGTTTCCATTCAGCTCCAGCTTTGAGACTTATGCAGCATTTTCAAGATTATGGTAGCATATATTAAAACCAAAACATGGATTCAAAACATGGAACAAGGGGTAGTATTGCCATAGCATTTGACTTGTCATGGCCCAAGTTGATTTGTTTTTTTTTTTTTTTTTTTTTTAAAAAAAACTTTATTTATTTATTAATTTATTTGCCTTGGTGTTTGCCTGGAACTGGAACTACAGACAGTTGTTAGCTGCCATGTGGGTGCTGGGAATCGAACCCGGGTCCTCTGGAAGAGCAGCCGGTGCTCTTAACCGCTGAGCCATCTCTCCAGCCCCCCCAAGTTGATTTGTAATGTTTATTGGGTGATCTGTCTTCTCTTCCCTCACATGTCATCCCAACTCTTACAGTAAGTTAATATTTTTTAAAAAATTACCTAAGAGTAATTCTTAACAAGACTAAGTGACATGATTCTTCTAAAATATTACTTTAAAATCATCACTTTTAGGGAGCTGGAGAGATGGCTCAGAGGTTAAGAGACTGACTGTTCTTCCAGAGGACCTGAGTTTGATTCCCAGCAACCACATGGTGGCTCACAACTGTCTATGATGACATCTGGTGCCCTCTTCTGTATACTGTATACATAATAAATAAATCTTTAAAAAAGATCATCACTTTTAGAGGGAGAGTGAGATTGTGAGGTAAGTATGTCTGCCACCAAGATTGACAACCTGAGTGGAAGAGGGGAATCAATTTCCACAAGCCATCTTCTGATCTCTACACATGCATCATGGAATGGTGACTTCAACCCTAAAATAAATGCAAAAAATTTACAGGTTTCCTTTGAGGCCAGAAGCATTGGATCCCCCAGAACTTGAGTTACAGGCAACTGTGAACTGCCTAATGTGGGTGCTGGGAATAGAATTTGGGTCCTTAGCAAGAGAAGCGTGTGCCTCCTTAACCACAGAGCCCTCTTTCCAGCCCTAAAGTTGCCTTAAACAATAGTGTTGGGGATTGAACCCAAGGCCTTGAGTATGCTAGGTAAATACTCTAGAATTAAGCTACACCCTCTGTTCTAAGATTACACATTACATGCATAGCAACAGCTTTTGAATGTAAACACGCAACATTAACACCCTACTGACTATTCTTTCTAAGTTACAGCCACCATCATAGCTTTTGGTTCCTCTAAATCATGAGGCTGAAAAGTTTTAGACACATCCAATTTCTATAGTGAGTTGCCACAAAATATATGTCTTATTTTGGTAGTGAAGGGCAGGAGTTCAGTTCTCACAGGGGTGGCTAAGGGGGGGTCAAGGTGACGAGCATCCCTTGGCCAGCATGGCAGCTGCCTCGGAGTGGAGAGCGCATGGGCAGGGGCACCTGTTCACAACTGTCTGCGTTTAGAGTCTGAGAAGTCGACTGTGAAACAAGACAAGAGGATGTCCAGAAGGTGGCCTTCCAGAGGGACCACTGGGGCAATTTCATGATGGAGGATTCTGGACTGGAAGAAGAAAGAGGATACTAAGAACACTGTTGAAGACATTTCTTTATGTCCCACAAAGGAACAACATGTGTTATCATATCTTGAAAGAAGAGCAGTTTCTTGGGCACGCATGCGCTATAGAACTGAGGAGTCCTGTCTTCGAAAGTGAGCAGTGGGGACCACCCACACAGACCATGTGTAGCCAACTGCACCTTTGAATTTCCCACCACTGCCAAACTCCATCTTTGGTGAGGGGGATAATGGTCCACACACCACCTCCTCCCTGCTAATGTCCTACAGGTGCCAAACACGCCGCTGACTGTCAGCTCATCAGTGCTGACCTGACCGACCTCTCCCCAGGATGACCATCTGAGACTCCCAGAATGTGTTTAGATTCCCCCTCCCTCCCTCCCTCCCTCCTCCCTCCTCCTTCCTTCTCTTCAAGAGGCACCCAGGATGGTTTCAGACTAACACTCCTCCTTCCACATGGTTCTCAAGGCTGGGGTTACAGGCATTCAACACCACACCCAGCTGTTTAGATCTTTAAACCCAATATGTATCCTGCATCCACAAAGTGTCAGGGACTGTTGAGCACTGGTGACAGGCAGACACACATACAGGGCTCTATCATTACAGAGCTCATCCTTGATCAGTAGAAAGTGACAACACAAAGATGCTACACTATACAAGAACTATAAAGACAACTAGCTTTCCCCTGGTGACTATACAAGCAATTTCTCTCTTATTTATGACTCTGTTATTAAGCTTGAAAAATTACATAAAAGTATGCAAGCTAAATAATGCAGATTCATAAACTTCTCTATTAATAGGTACATGTTTTCTTTGAACCTTTATATAAGTGAAACTATATGGGCACATTATTTTTTATCAATATTTAGATAGCAGAGAATCAGAATATAATGTGACTTTTTCTAAGTATTGTGGTCATGTTTCCATGTAGGTATGGAAAAGCTCCCCACTCTCTCCTTGTTATTATGTTATTCTTTCATTTTTAAAAAAACCCTCTATTTAATTATTTGCCTTGGTGTTTGCCTGGAACTGAGAACTGGAACTACAGACAGTTGTTAGCTGCCATGTGGGTGCTGGGAATTGAACCCGGGTCCTCTGGAAGAGCAGATGGTGCTCTTAACCGCTGAGCCATCTCTCCAGCCCTATTCTTTCATTTTTGAGAGTAATTCAGCCTGAAAAGCTTGGGACAAAGGGTGATGTGCAACCTGGCCTAGAAAGGGTTGACTCATCAGCAGTGAGCCATCTGATTCATGGAACAGAAGGGACTGAGTGGGAAAGGGGAATGTGTGTGTGTGTGTGTGTGTGTGTGTGTGTGTGTGTGTGTGTGCGCGCGCGCGCGCGCATGCACAGATTTTTGGGGGAAGTGTGTAAATGCATGCTGGTGAGACAGAGATGCTCTTCAAACTTCTGGGTGCATCAGAATCATCTTAAAATTTTTCTCTGCCTCCATCCCCCAAATCCTGATTCAGAGCCCAAGGTGTTGCTGTAGCCACTCCACTAGGCTGCTTCTCTTTGTGATGCTGTGCATTCCTATCCTTCACTGGACAAATGTCCATAGAGACCCCATGGGAGCAGAGGACATGCTGGTGTCCGGCTGTCCTGCTCTGTGTATCCGCCTCTGCAGTCATCCAGAACCTTGTCCCACAGCCAGCACCTCACTTTGGAGTTTTATATCATCTGAAAAATCCAAAGTTCTCTCAATACTGCCTCAGGATTAGGCAATGGGAATAGATAGTAACCTCATTCTCTATTTTCTAGAAGGATATGTAGAGGTATGAGAAGCTGCCTTTCCCAGCACAGAATGCCAACAACTCTAACATTGAGATATAGTCAAGTCTGCCTGCCATTCTGAAGTTCATATTACAGTCCTTTCCCCTGAGTTACATGATGAAGGATGATTTTCATGATTAGTTAAGGTTCCTTATGTGTGCAGAGCCTCCAGTATGGTGCCCAGCTCAGCAAAGCACTGACTTCTTTCCTGGACCAAACCAAGGAGTGATGCGGAATGTCTTTTTGTATGCTGTGAATAGCACTGGCCTATGGCAAACTAGCTATAGGCTGAACAGTTTGTAATTAATATAAGCAACTGAGTCATTATTTGGGGCTAAGTGGCTGCAGAACTGCAGGTCTGGACCTCAGGCCAGATAGGTCAGAAACTTGGACTACAAAGGAGAGGCTTCCTGGGGCTCTGAAGACTAGAGAACGTTGCCTGCTGTCCAACAAACCAAAAAGTCTTCATGGCCCTTTCTTCTTAGGAGGTAAAGAAAAACTAGAGAACGCCCTCATGCAATGAAAAGGTGAAGACAGTGACATCCCAAGACTTGGCTTCTATATCAGTTTGGAACACAAAAATGCTAGTATTGTGGGCTACTTAAGAGGGGTTGAGTGGCAATGAGTCAGAGATCCAGGGCTTCCCTGCAGATAATGCTGAGTCAGTGCATAGCTCTCTCCTGGGTCAAAGCAACACACACACACACACACACACAGAAGCTCCTTTTTCTGCTAAGAACTGGCAGGATCCTCTTTGGCTTTGGGTGACACTCTTCAGGCCAAGACTGACCTCAAGAAGAAACGCTCCTTAGGGCCGAGTTCTCAGAATTTACAGAGGGGATGGATGGACTGGATTATTACTACCATAGATCCCAAGACAGCACAGAGAAGGATATGTATGGGCTAGTGTTTGGGGTTGTATTTTCAAAGGCTTGCCTGGTGACTCAGTAGTAGGGCTATGTCTGCTCCAAAGAACACATGCCAAGTCCCCAGCTACTGGCCCTGTTCCTGTCACTGCTGGTCAGCCAGCAGCCTGACCAGTAAGCAGCTGAGTCACTGCAAGACATGGTGTCTTACACAGCTGTTCCTTCATGTCCAGAGGCCTAAGTATTTTCTTTTGGTTTCCAGAATGTTGTGATGAGATAAATGCAATGTAAAGAACATTTTTTTTTAAAGTGCCGCCTTCCTATTAGATGTAAAAAAAAAACCAAAAACTCAAACCCCAAACCAAAATCCTATCAATGATCAAGGGTCACAGGTCATGGTTACTTGTGACCAATTGGCTTCTTCTTCCAACAGCTCTAAAGCAAATAACATATGCAGTGTTATTTCTTGATAATAAGATTTATAAATTTTGAAAGTTAGGAGGATAAATATTATCTAATACCATCACAGGATGCTGAGGTGGAGGAATGGCCTTGAATTTAAAAGCCATCAAGAAAAACCTCTGCCATCAAGTCAGGAAGCTGGTTCAAGAGTGACATGGGTGCCATATTACTGTGGCATGGACCAGTGGGTTAGGAGGTACACCTGGGGGCTGGGAATATTGATTGGCAGAGTCCTTGCCTCACGAGCATGCAGAAAGCCCTTGGGCTTGATCTGTGCTCACAAACATGGTGTGGTGGTGTGCTCCTGTGATCCCAGCATTGGGAAGGTGTAATCAGATGACCAGATTTTCTCTCCTACACAGGACGTTCTAGGCCAGCTTCTATGAGAGCATCAGGAGTGCTGGTGTCAGGTGACAGCATTGTCTGTGTAAAGGTGGTTATCGGATAAGCTCTTTTGGAGTCTTTTACCTTAAATTATTGGTTCTCAACTTGTGGGTTGCAACCCATTTGGGGGTCACACATCAGATATCCTGCCTATCAGATATTTACATTATGATTCATTAAGTAGCAAAATTATAGTTATAAAGCAGTAACAAAAATAATTTTATAGTTGGGGGTCACGACATGAGGAACTGTATTACAGGGTCACATCACAGCATTAGGAAGGTTGAGGGCAAGTATTCAAAGAGCTCTTTTAAAAAGGGAAATTCAAATCAATTAGAATTCAAGCCTCTGCTACAGCAGAGAAGCTGAAGTAAAAGTGAGTCTATGGGTGCTGGAGAGATGGCTCAGCGGTTAAGAGCACTGACTGTTCTTCCAGAGGACCTGAGTTCAATTCCCAGCATCCACATGGCAGCTAACAACTGTCTGTAATTCCAAGATCTGACACCCTTACACAGTTATACACGCAGGCAAAACACCAATTCACATAAAAAGTAAATAAATATTTTTAAAAAAGTGAGCCTATGGTCAGGCAGTGGTGGCACACCCCTTCAATCCTAGCACTTGAAGGCAGAGCCGGGGATATGAGGTGAGACTTTCCTAAGAGCGGGGGTGGCACAACAGAGAGCCTGTGAGAACTGGCCGGAACCCCTCACTGTCCCCAGCATGCCTGATGTGAGTGCCGGCTGTCACCCTTGTCCAAGGCCTTCTCCTAGAAATGAGTTTGGGTGCCTAGGAACTCAAACATTTCTCTTTCAATAACTTGTTCCCTTTTATTGATTGTCAAATCTCTTTTTGAAATTCTCGACTTTATATTCAACCATGAGAAACTTTTTAAAAACAGGTGTGTTTTCTAGCAGATAATTTTAATGTCAAGAATTAATTCTCTTTCCCAGTCCAACCTACTGCTTTGAAGTCAGTGTGCCTTTCATCTGTAAATGTGAAAATAAACATTAATAATGAATGCCTTCTCATCCTCTTCAAGTAGGAAGTTTTATTTACTTCTGAGGAAGAAATCATTATTTCCCAGAGCTGGAGAGACAGCCGGGAACAGAATGGGGACTCTGCTTTTGATGGCTGATATATTTTCAAACGGCCTCAAACACCACCTGCTTCAAGAGCAACATCGCATGGTCCCTTGGTCCTGCAGGCAGAAGGAAGTGCTGCCGGTGGGGTGGCCGCTCCTCAGGCTTCACTCCCCCTTCCTCCATCGTCTGCTCTGAGCGCCTCAGCATCTGCCACAGAGCCTGCTTCTCTCAGAATGAGAACGCTATGCATGCTTCTTGTGACATATCTTGGGTGGCCAAATCTCCACACCAGTTTTAAACTGGTGGCCACACAAAATGTCCTCACTGGGCTAAGCCCAAGGTCCCTCTAGCCTAATCTGCCTTGTGAGCACCAAAGGTGAGCTCTATGAGAGACATCTCTCTGCTCTACTGTCCTCTAGGCCAGGTCACATCCACACCCTCATCTATCATTTCTATTTATTATTTTTTGAGTGTGTGTGTGCAGAGGTTATGTGTACTGTGGCAAGCATGTGGAGGTCAGACAATGCCATTGGGAGTTGGTCTTCTCTGTAAAGTGTGGGGATTGAACTCACGTCATCTGCTAGTGGGCAAGTGCCTTTAACCAGTGAGCCACACAGCTGGCCCCAGCACTGCACCTTTAAAAATCACTGCTCATCCCAAGCTGCAAACCACAACCACTGAACAGCTTGGGATCAGAAACACCCTGGACTGACCCTTCGGATCCCACTCCAACTATAGGAACACCCGACTCACTCTTGAGGGAGGGGGGACAAAACTGGATTTGCCAGGAGTGGAGACTGATCTAAGCATTATTGGGTCAGTGGGACTGTCTGCTCCCTGCCCAGGGAGGGGATGGGGAATTGTGGAGAAGAAAAAAATGACCTGATGTGGTGGGAGGGGGAAGGGACCTTGAATAAGGATATACAGGGATGAAAAAAAAATTCAGAGGGAAAGCTGAACACAAAGTAAATAAAAGTGCAGCAATCTTATTTGCATTATCAAAAAAAATCACTGCTCATCAAGATTTGTCTACATTTTTCTGCCTAAAGGAACCCAGGAAAATAATGTGGTCCACCCCACTCTAGTGCAAGCTATAAAAATAGCTTCCTATGAGAATGCCCTGAGATGTAGTGAATAGACCCACCTTTCCTTCCCACATCCTTCAGAATTATAGATTGCTCTAAGTGCCCCCCATCCAAGTATCCCTGCCCTCAATGCCAGGAACCTTTGAATCTGTTCCTTTAAGTGTCAAAGAGGACTTTGCACTGTGGTTGAGCACCTGGGAAGGGAAAAGCTTCTGGATTATCTAGGTGAACCCAGTGGGGTCAAGAAAAACTGGAGGGTCAGGCAGGGCAGTGACAGAGCAGAGTGACTCAGGTCCATGAGCTAAGGAGGGCAAAGAATCACAATTTCACTTATGACCTTTAGAAGGAACACCTGCCAACACCGAGACTTGGATCTGCAGAGTGTCCTATGGCTATAACACCACACCGTCACAGCCTGGGTGGCTGACACAACAGGCATGTATTTTCTTACTACCCTGAAGACTAGAAACCTCAAATCAAAATGTTAGCTCAGCAGCACCCCTCCTTCTAAAGACTCTGGGGGCCTGTTCCCTGCTTCTCTTCTAGCTTCTGGGGGCTTCAGGCTCCAATTTCTGCCTCTGTGGCTCACAGTCTCCTCTTTCACAAAATCCTTCCACTTCATCAGCATACACAGATGCGTGTGCGTGTGTGCATGTGTGTGTGTACACATGCGAGCATGTGTAAGTGCATGTGTGTGTTTACACTTGTGCCTGCCTGCCTGTCTGTCTGCTTGTCTGGAGACAGAACCCAGGGTCTTACACAGCTGGGCAAGTGCTCTACCACTAAGCTACTGAGCTACATCTCATCCCCAGTAATGAGACATGACTGCACTTAGGGCACCAAGATAACCCAGGCTCAAGAGATGCACTTGTTTTGTTGTTTGTTTGTCTAAAGATTTATTTATTTATTATGTATACAGTGTACTGAAGAAGGTACCAGATGTCATCATAGATAGTTGCAAGCCACCATGTGGTTGCTGGGAATTGAACTCAGGACCTTAGGAAGAACAGTCAGTGCTCTCAACCTCTGAGCCATCTCTCCAGCCCTATTGTTTGTTTTTAAGATAGGGTCTCTCTACATAGTCCTCTCTGTCCCAGAACTTACCATGTAGACTACGTTGGCCTTGAACCTACAGGGATCTGTCTGCCTCTGCTTCCCTAGTGCTGGGTTTAAATATATGCATCACCAGACCTTTAATTTAGCTACACCTTTTGCCATATAAAGTAATTTTCATTCTTTTGTCATATAAAGTAGTAGTCTCACATTCTGGAATTTAGGACATTTTGGAAGGCATTGTTGAGTCCACTAAACCACTGACCAAGATTTTGGACTTCCAGTTTCTGGAGCCCTAAGATGATGTGCTGTTCTAAGCCAGTACATTTGTTGTTGTTAGAGGTGAAGCTGAAAACCACTGGACAAGGACTGGAGAGGTGGCTCAGAGGTTAGGAGCACTGACTGTTCTTCCACAGGTCCTGAGTTCAATTCCCAGCAACCACATGGTGGATGCTCACAACCATCTATGATGACATCTGGTACCCTCTTCTGTATACTGTATACATAGTAAATAAATCTTTAAAAAGAAAGAAATTCACTGTACAAATCCTGTTTCCTGTCACTTGGATTCACTCAGCTGAAGAGTCTATGTTGTCTGGTCCTGTAGAGCTTGCTCTAGCCATGATGGCTGCCTCACCGGCTGTGGCTGGCACTGGTCTGGTGTGATGAGCCTCAGAGCCTCTGCCTGCTGTGCTTCCTCTAAAGGAATAGCCTCACCTGATCGGCCTGACTCCCTTTGTAAAGGTGCTCATGGGGAAACGATGCATGGAAGAGGACCTTATGAAAAACTGTGGGCAAGAGCATCCTGTAGTATCTCAGTGGCTTGGAGCATGGCCAGGCGGTACCTGGCAGTGACTTTCTACAAAAGGGAAGAAAGTCTTTGACATGCACATATCTTTAACAACCTTTCTCAAAGCAGAGGCACACCTGAGCAGCATCTAACATGAAGCATCTGGTATCCAGGCTCAAGGAATGAATCTGGAACCCAGGAAGTCCCTGCTGCTGCTTTGCATTCCGACACCCACAGGTAAGTCCAGCTAAGACAGAGAGAGCCACTGACTGCCTTACATGCTTAGCTCTTGAGCAAGGGCAGCTGAAGCACTTCACCGAATGTGCTGATAGTTTTATCTCAGCTGGACACAAGCAGAAGTCATCATCTAAGAGGAGGTAACCTCAGTTGAGAAAATGCTTCTATCAGACTGGGCTACAGATTGGCCCTGTATGACATTTTCTTAATTAGTGACAGATTGGGGAAGAACCCAGCCCACTGCGGGTAGGGCCATCCCTGGGATGACCAGTGCTGCTGGGTTCTATAAGAAAGCAGGTTGAACAAGCCATGAAGAGCAAGCCAGTAAGCAGCACCCCTCCATGGCCTCTGCATCAGCTCCTGACGCCAGGATCCTGCCCTGCTTGAGTTCCTGTCCTGACTTCCATCAGTGATGAACAGTGATGTGGAAGTGTAAGCCATAAATAAACCCTTTCCTTTCCAAGTTGCTTTGGTCATGGTGTTTCATCACAGCCAGAGTAACCCTGACCAGGACACAGAGTGAATTCAGAACAAAGTTCCTGATAGATTTTATTTTCTCCTGTTTGGAATAAAGTAAAACCAACAGCCAGAGCCATGGAGCACCAGGCAGTACTTCCCACAGGACTCTGCTCTGGGCTGAGACTTGATTGCTGGAAACTCTAGGGGCAGATGATTCTAATTTAGTTACAGGACGTGTAAGAAAATGCACCCTGTGTTTACTGGGCTAAAAGCTCAGAGGCAAGAAGTTTTCTGTAGGAGGGGCTTGTGGAAGGTCACCTAGAGGGCCTTGAAACCACACACACACACACACACACACACACACACACACACACACACACACAAGTATTGTGCCTACTTAGGGCTGCTTGAAGGACTGGGTAGTGCTGAAGTCCACTTAAACTACCCCTTAGGACTTCTTCTCAGTAGTATAATTAAGAATGGTTTTATTTTATTCTTTCTGAGTTGTTGGCACATGACCTTGTGTAGCTCAGGGTGGCCTAGATTGCAATCCTCCAGCCTCAGCTTCTTAACTGTTGAGATTATATCCAGCCTAAGTAGTCTCCTTCTCTTACTTACCCTCCCTTTTTTAAAGATTTATTTATTATGTATACAGTGTACAGAAGAGGGTACCAGATGTCATCATAGATGGTTGAGAGCTACCATATAGTTGCTGGGAATTGAACTCAGGTCCTCTGGAAGAACAGTCAGTGCTCTTAACCTCTGAGCCATCTCTCCAGCCCCTCACTCCTTTCTAACTCAATTTTTCTATAAATGAAAATTAGTAAGATCTCAATTTGT
Source organism: Sigmodon hispidus (assembly GCA_004025045.1). NCBI lineage: Eukaryota > Metazoa > Chordata > Mammalia > Rodentia > Cricetidae > Sigmodon > Sigmodon hispidus. The sequence continues at coordinate 23,619 of PVIH01010381.1, forward strand.
TTTTTAATTTTAGTATTTACTTTTATTTTATGTGTTAGACTGCACATGCACGTATGTGTGTGTGTGTGTGTGTGTGTGTGTGTGTGTGTGTGTGTGTGCCACACTGTTGTCTAGTAGCTGTGGAACCCAGAAAGGGCACTGGATTACCGAGAAGTGGAGTTATAGGCAATGGTGAGCCACCATGTGGGTTCTAGGGTCCCCTGCAAGGGCAGCAGGTGCTCTGGTCCTCTGGACCAGCTCTCCAGCCCCTCAGGTTGTTGCTTGTTTTTAAATACTAGAGCCAGGCATGGTGGTACATGCCTTTAATCCTAGCTTTGTGAGGCAGAGGCAGGCTGGCCTATGGATTGAGTTCCAGGGCAGCCAAAGCTACCTGTGAGACCCTGTCTTGAAAACAAAAAAATCATACTAGTGTGTGTAGAAAAGGGGACTGTTCAACTGAATAGTGGCAGTGATTCTTTGGGGACAAGGTCATAGAGAACTTTTGCTTCAAACATTTGCCACTCTTGGAAGGTTCTCTCAAAACATGGGCAAGGTCATAGTGCTTTTGAGAATAATCTTTTTTCTCCTCCAACTCCTGAGAAAGCAGACCTGTGGATGTAAACATTATTAGGACAAGGAAATGGTGCAAAAATGGAGTTTTCTAGAAGAAAAGCTGCATGTGTGGCAGACCCTGATGAACGCCTCAGTCCTCAAAATCCCAACAGCAGGAAGTGTCCTGAAGGGAAGGAGCTGCTGCTCTGGGAAAATTGGCCTGAAGTGCTCTGGGGTGTCTTATCTCGCTTCCTGCCTCCATCAGCCAGGCTGGGTGGACTTCCTAGTGTCATTTCTGATGAGGATGGAGGATCTGATGAGGATTGCTTTTCCTGGTATCACTGTCCATTATGTACACAGTGAGGTTTTCATTTTATCACCAGAGTCACTGTCTGGTCGCTCCAGGAACACTTCCTAGGCCTAAGGAATGACAACCACAGCATACCTCTGAAAGCCAGAAGGCACTTAATGATGGTCCCAAACTATTGCCATGGGACAGAAGAGTCTTGCTGTGCAAGTATAAGGACCCAAGTTTGAATCCCCAGAACCCCAGTGCTGTGTCAGGCAGAGAGAGGAAGCTTGCTGGGGCTTGCTGGGGCCTGTCTTGTTCCAGTTCAGTGAGACACTTTGTCTCAAGGGAGGAAGGTGAAGACCCATAGGACTTCAGGCTCCTCTGGCCCTGCACCTATGTATTCAGATGTGTACGCACACCACACACATGCAGAGCACACATGCACCCATGCATACAGATACACAGATACACAAAATAAGGGGACATATAAATTATTATCAATTCTTATGCGGATGAGTGAGTCAGTTTTGGTCCTGGCCTCAAGGAGCCTGTTAATTATGTATAAATAATACCCATAACTACAGGTAATTATAAGCTGCTGCTATATCACATTAAATATTACAAAGGGCAAATACTGGGAAAGAAGATTTCTAAGGCAGAGAGACATTTTAATCTACTTGTAAAATACATTTTATAATTTAACATATAGACAAACATATGGATAGAGAAGTATGTAATAACAAATGATTCATTAAAAGCATTCTCATCCATGTCATAAGCAATTGCTGTTGGTATTTTCTGATCTGTTCTTTCTTGGAGGAGGTAGGGGAACATATCTCGTGTAGCCCAGGCTGGCCCCAGACAAGAATAACCTTAAGCTTCTGATCCTCCTGCCTCAACAACTCCTCAGTGTTAGGATGGCAAGCCTGTATGTGGTGCTGGGGACGGAACACAGGACTCCGGCACTCAGTCAGCACTCTGCCAGGTGGGTTATACTCCAGTCCCTGGCCTGTTCATTTAAAAAGCAATGGCTATGACCCAATTGACTGCTTTCAGCTTGTTCATGACTGTGATCCACAATCTGAGAAAGCCTGCTGCAAAGGCTATAGTTTGATCTGGGATTTCCCGCCAAATCCATGTATTAAAGGCTTGGTTGTCCAATCTAACTGGGAGGTGGTGGAACCCTGAGGTGGTGGGCTCTATCAGGAGCAGGTTAGGTCACTGGGGGCATATTCTCTCTCCTCCCTCCCCCTCCCCCACACCTCCTTCTCCCTCCCTCCCTCTCTCTCTCTCTCTTCCTCCCTGCCCCTCCCCAGAGCTGCTCTGCTCCGTCACCCCTCCCCCCAGGATAGTCTTCTCGATGAAGGCCCAGAGCAACAAAGACAGTTGACAAGAGAAAGACACTTCTAGAACCCATGAGCCAAAATCTGTTTCCTTCTGCGAAGCTAATTCCACAGGAATTCTGTCACAGTGACAGAAAGGTAACACAGGCACCCCAAACTACAGTGGAACAGGGTGGAAGTCACAGAGTGCTTTGTTGGGGGAACAACAGTTAGGCCGAGACAGGAGAGGTTAAAACAGACAGGTAAAGGTGCTTCATGTAAAGGAACAGCAGAGATACGACTTTCTCAAGGTCTCATAGCTCCAAGCCCAATTCTCCTAATCGCAGACCAAGTCTTTATCTCGGTCCCTTGGCTGTACTTTCTCTTGATTTTACTCACTCACAATGGAGCACTGAAGATTCTCTCCCAGGCACAGTAGGAGAAAAGGGAAGGAAGGACACCGCAAAGGCTGTTTACAAAGAGTCCATTTGATTCTCCACGTAAAACAATGCGCCTCTGCTCTACCCCACCTGGCCTGAGGCCTTCGCAAGGCTGTTTGTTCCTTCCTGTGGGGACTGGCTGGCTCCTTCTTGGGCCCTGGCTTTCAGGAAGAGGTATGGACACAGCATTCAGGCAAGGAAGGGTTAGGTCAGGTTTAGGGCCCAGGAATGGAGGCAGCCCTCCATGCTTTTCCGGATCCTCACACCAGCGCCTGGCTCCCCCTCAGGTTTCCACCCTGGGTCCAGGGTCATCAGCCCTGTGACTGCTTTGTAGCACTAGCTGGGCGAATGCCTTCAGTTGTCTAGCATGAGAGTAATTTGAGTCTAGCAGGTGAAGGGCCACAAGCAAGGGTGTCAGTCAGGATCAGGGTCAAAGTAAATGATCTAGGCTGACATTAGGTCCGAGGGGTCAGCAGAGACAAGGGCTTGAAATAGGCGAGAAGAAAGGATTGCTGTGTGCGGTTATAGAGTTCACACACGGCACAAGGCACTCAGCTCATGGTTTGGGGGGGAAGACTCACTGACAAAGCTGTTTCTAGCAAGGGGTGACATCAGAGGTGGTCCTCTGCCCTGACAAAGGCCAGGAAGGGCTGGCTGGGAAGGATGGGAAAGAGCCTGACCCACACAACTGCACGTCTAAGATACAGCAGCCCTGGACGGTCCAGGGGGGTCAGCGCCTCGAGCCTAAACTGTATGTGCAGGCAGATAAGGGCTGGTGGCTGGGCGCCTCTGGAGTGGTGACAAGCAGAGGCCCCTCTCAGCTCCAACAACGTACAGTCAGACCTGCTTCCGTCTCCTCCACATGTTTCCCTTGTCAGTGTCAAAGCATGCCAGCTACACCACGAAGCCTGTCTCGTCTCTTGAGATGTTAGCTATTAAAGATGTGGCTGGATATATATGTCCACTGAAAACAATTCCAGTTTCTACACAAAGGTAAACAAAAGTAAAGGCAGCTG
>PVIH01010381.1:27319-75916 GCA_004025045.1 Sigmodon hispidus
TTTTTTTTTTTTTTTTTTTTTTTTTTAAAGATTTATTTATTTATTATGCATACAGTTTTGCAGAAGAGGGCACCAGACCTCATCATAGATGGTTGTGAGCCACCATGTGGTTTTGCTGGGAATTGAACTCAGGTCCTCTGGAAGAACAGCACTGGAAGGCAGTGCTCTTAACCTCTGAGCCATCTCTCCAGCCCCTAGATCCCTCCTTTCATTTCTGACCTTAGGGCTGGCTGCTTCAAAGCCATTCTAAACTCTGCCTCAGAATCCCTGCCTAGAAAATGTCAAACAACCCCAATCCTGCTGCCCCCTCCCCTTGCTGTGTCTCTGGACCAGCATGGAGACCTGGCCCATTAGGAATTCATACGCCCAAACAGGCCCTTGCCCTGAACAATAAGACTTTTATTCATCTCCAAATGCCCAGGCTAAACCCTCACTGTGGTTAATTCAGGTCTTCCAGACCTCAGCCTCCCACCACCACGCCCTCACTCCTCCTTAGCGGGCAGCCCTGGCTGTTTCAAGAGTGAAGGTCATGTCTCAAAGGTCATGTCTCACCAGGAAGCCGACCATCTTCCCTGAACTTGACCTATTGGGTAAAAAGTCATCCCCCCCTCCACCAGTCTCAGGTACCCCTTCCCTGGTGTCAAAGCCAGTTCTTTCTGCCCCTTTCTCCTTCACACTGAGTGACTGTCTCCAAATACAACTGTCCCTTGGTACATAGTCTCATAGGAGATTGGCCCAGGATCTTCCAATGGGTGCTAATGTCTTTTTGTGCTCAGTTCTCCTATGGGATAGCCAAGGCATAGCTTATGCTTTATACATATGTTAAATCAGGGTCAGGGTCAAGTGGATGATGCAGGAGGGCACAAGAGGATTACCTGTAATACCTAATGAAGTGACCACGTACCTCCTCACACAGATCAGTCCAATACTCAGCTTATGCCAAATTCAAGTTTTGCTTTTGTTTGGTTAAATCTATAGGTATGGAGAGCTGGCTCTAGCTCTTCTTCTTTATACCATTAAATATGTGAAGACCTCTTCAAAATCACTGTCATACTAAACTCTAACTGAAAGCTAGCTGGATCACCATCAACACATAGCAATCATACATACAAGTCAGAGAAAGCACTTGGCAAGTACTTGCTGACTCTCCTTACAACAAGGCCTCATAAAGATAGCATGCGCACTCCCAAGAATAACTATAAACCTGGAAATTCTACATCCTGGGAACTGCAAGTCTTATCGAGTTCTCTCAAAACACTGTAGCATGCTATTTTGGGGCCAGCACATCACATCTCTGTAACGGCAGTGGTCTTGTCAGCTGGGGGTGTTAATATGATGCCCAAAGTGTGAGCTTTCAGCTGTGAACTCCACCTATCTAAAATCAGACACAAAAATCAGAGTCCTTGACAAACGGCCATAACCTACAAGGAAGGGGATGAGGGCTGGCCAGCAGCCAAGAGTCTGCTGCTATGGGCAAGTCTGGCTACAAAGTACATTTTACAACCCTGGAGATAAGCCCTCAACACAACACTCCTTATACTGGAAGGAATATTGAATTTCCTCCAGTGGTCTGAGACCTGCCTCTTCCACATGGCAACGCACACATAACCCTAACTCACAATGCTGACTCAAAAGCAGCTATCACTTCTTACAAGCCAGGAAACAATACTACAAGGTCACCAGGACATTGTATTATATCAAGTTACAAGACGACCAGGATAACAATGTCCTAAAGATAAGGTGACTGTTCAACAATCACTTGGTAGTGGGGCCTTTCTAGCTAGACACAACCAAAGACTTACTCACTAATAATGCCAGACAGTAATGCTTGCGTCTGTCCCATCTGGGATGAGTGTCTGGGTAGTCAGAACCACTTCAAGGCAGAGACAGACCCCGCTTAGCAAACGTTTATTGCAGCACAGACCAATCAGTGTGCCAGGCCATATGTCCCTCAACTACACGTGGGCCCTGGATCCCCAGGAGGAGGTTGCCAGTATCCCTTCCCTAGGGCTTCAAGTGAACAGACTCCACTACTGGACAACCACGACCATCCCTGGAAGAAAAAGGATCTCTGAGCTATGGTCAAACAAAAATGGGACCAGGGACAGAGAAAAGAGGAAGAATGGAGGCCTGAGCATAGCCTGAGAACAGTTCAACCAGAAACATGTGCATCCAGCATGAGTGACTGGGCTGGCAATTCAGAGAATCTGGAAAGGCTTGGGAAGAAAGCAAGCCACCTGAAACAAAACCCTGGGCAATGCCAGCTGACAAATTTCAACAGCAAATAAAGATATTTTAACTTTAAAAAAGGTTTATTTTGGGCTGGAGAGATGGCTCGGTGGTTAAGAGTACTTGACTGCTCTTCTAGAGGTCCTGAGTTCAATTCCCAGCAACCACGTGGTGGCTCACAACAATCTATAGTGGGATCAGATTTGTCATGATACGCATGAAGACAGTACTCATATACATTTATATACTCATATACATTATATACTCATATAAAGTTTATTTTTATTTTGTGTGTATGATTGACTTGTCTACATGCATGTATGTGTATGCTCCACATATGTACAGTGCCAAGGAGGCCAGGGACTTGGTGTACAGCCCAGGCTGACCTTGCACTTGGTTATTCCTGTCTCAAGTTCTTGAGTGCTAGGACTGCAGACATGCACCACTATTCCTGGTTTCAATAGACAAAGGTTTTTAATGCCTATGCAGCATTTTATTTCTGTGAACTGGACCAATCCTCAATGTCTAACGCCTCTGGTTGTTTTACTTAAATTTGGGAGATTGGGGAGATTGAGACAAGGTCTCACATTGTAGTCCTGGCTAGCCTGGAACTATGTATAGACCCATAGACTAGACTGGCCTTGAACTCACAGAGACCTGCCTCACTCTGCTTCTTTTTTTTTTTCTTTTTCTTTTTTATTATTTTATGTGAATTGGTGTTTTGCCTGCATGTATAACTGTGTAAGGGTATCAGATCTTGGAATTACAGACAGTTGTTAGCTCCCCTGTGGATGCTGGGAATCGAATTCAGGTCCTCCGGAAGAACAGTCAGTGCTCTTAACCGCTGAGCCATTATATGCTCAGCACTTCTGGCCCAATTTTGGCTGTTTTAAATATTTTATATTATTAGTAACTTATTAATAAAAATTCATGTAATACATTTTTAACAAAAGGTTCTAAATAGTCTGAAATGGCAATTTATGATCTACGGATGTGTTCTTTTAAGAGTATATATGTGTGTGTCTCAGTGTGTACATGCATATGTGTATGTATATATATGTGTATATATATATATATATATATATATATATATATACCATGTATGAACTACTAGGTTGATTTGCAATCATGCTTCTTGCTCAGCTAGTCTAATCATATAAAATGATATGTATTTCCTATATACAGGTAATAGTTTCATGAAAAAAATCATTTTGTGTGGAGTCAAAACATTTCAGATGGGCTAAGTCCTCATTTACTTGAGTGAAATGAAGCATCCAGAGCTCAGGACACAAATGCTATGATAAGAAGCTGGGAAACAGCACCTAATCATCTCAGCAAAGTGGGTAGGCCATGGTGCTGCTGAAGATGGGATCTAGTGTGTGGCAAGAGCTGGCCAGCCAACTTCATACTGGGAAAAAGCCATCCTTGGCTGTAGAGTGTCTCACCAACCCTGGCCAGCTACTATGACGATTTGTACTCTTAGCCGAAGGAAAGACTGGGTGATGGATTGTAAATTACCCAGATAATCCATGTTACTACTGGGTAAGTACCAGAAGCACAGGTCCAACAGATAAATGGGTCATCTTTCTATATCAACAGGACAACTGGCTAAGAGATACCTAGCCAACTGATGACAGAATTAAATAATCAACATCACTTAGCGACTTCTTATCACACCATATAGGTCATTTCTTTCTTTCAGTTTTACTTACTGTATGTGCTTGAGTGTTTTGCCTGCATGTATACATGAGTCCTATGGATGGCCATGAGCCAACATGTGGGTGTTAGGAACTGAGCCCAGGTCCTGTACAGGAACAGTAAGTGCTCTTAACCACTGAGCTGTCTCTCCAGCCCCTTACTAGTCATTTCTGATGGAATCTATTAGTATTGTGTGAAAGAACCAGCCAGGCCTGATTTAGATTGCAGCTTCTGTCACAGACATACCCATACTTCAGGCAGGCCCTGAGTGTCAAGCTCTTTTCGTGTAGGAAGCACATGATATAACATGTTGTCATTATTTGAGACTCAGATTCATTATGTAGCTCAGGCTGTCCTAATGCTGGGATTCCATGTGAGGCACTATGCCTACTTCACAGACTTGTTGTAAAGGTCACATGGGCAGATGTCACTTTTGTCAATAGTTGAAATTAAATTCGTGTATTAGGAAGGAATGGTTGCCTCAGATGCTCAAGAAGAGGAGACTATCCTCAAGAAGGGGAACGGAAGGGCAAGGACACTGATGGGGTGGGTGTTCGGCAAGTATTCTGGCCCGACAGGGAAGCAGCCACTTCAGAGGGCCCTTCCTTCCTCAAGAGCCTGATTTGGACACTGGCTTGATCTGGGAAGGAAGCAATTTAGTGCTATCTGCTCCATCACTGAAGGCTCCAACCACGGCTTTATATTAAAGTGTGTTTACTGACTACGGCACTATCTATTCTATTAGGTCTTCTCTAAGTTACAAAACAGTGTGTCTTATAAGAGGTCAAATACTGAAGCACAGGAAGTAAAAGCTCCCCTTTGAAGCTTCTTTCCTTTTTCTGCACCTCAATCCTACTGCCCATAGGTAGGTATTTTCCAAGTTTGTGATGCTCGTGATCAAATGAGAAGCTGCAGATGTTAGGGGACCACTCTACCTAACACGGAGTTAGTCCTTAGAGGTCTGTAGATGGATGGGATTTAGGTCCCTTTAGCCACCTGACTAACTTGCCCTGGTAAATGCCTGAGCCTTTGTGTAATTGCTCCATCCAGAGTGACCTCCCCTTTCCTCTCCTTACTCAGGAGGAGGTCTCCCTTCTGAAGGGAGGGGAAGGGACTCCTTTGTCTTGACTTCTGTATCCTACAAGTATAGAAACTGATCTGAGCAAAGTCATGGTTCAAGTCGCACCTCTAACAGCAGAGGGAGCAAATAAGGGCCGCGTGAGGTTTATTGATAAGCCAGCACCCAGAAGCTTTTATATTTCAAATTAGGATCATTCCTTGAACTAACCTCCTTAGCAGAAGGATTGAGCACCCCCACACCACACCAAGCCTGTGCTCTGCTCCAGTCAACTGCTCATGCCTGGCCATTTTGTCAGACAACCAAGTCAGCTGAATACATGAAGACAAAGGCCCATTTCATACACACATTCTCTCATTTGGCAGTTGAAATAACATCACAAATCTCAGGTTTTCATAGGACAAGTTAGAAAGGCTCCCTCGAAATGGGGGCTTTTGAATTAATTCACGTTGGGCTTGTCATGACAAACTTTGAAATATTATTTTCAAACTTATGGCACCAGTAAAAATAAATAATGATTGCTATCTGTTACCAGGCAGCTACTCTACAAGTTTTATTTACTTATATCTTCTAACAGCCCTGTGGGACAGCCATCGTCCAGGCTTACAGAGAACTGTGGGACAGCCATCGCCCAGGCTTACAGAGAACTGTGGGACAGCCATCGCCCAGGCTTACAGAGAATTGTGGGCCAGCCATCGTCCAGGCTTACAGATGAGAAAATTAACACTCAGCAGTTACATAACCTCCCCAATGTCACACAGCCAGGAAATAAAAGGACTAGGGTTAGTGCTCAGTTATATCTGTTTTGAGAGGCCACATCAACTCAGTTTCCAAAGGATGGGAATGAGAAACCCTCATGGCTCCCAAGACCTACAAAACGATGCCTTTGAGAGCTGGAAGGTAGCCCTGAAGCTGTTCTCACGATTGCTCCCACTCTCGGGCCCATTTCTGCTCTCCCTTCCTTGCTTTCCAGAATTCAGCATCCTCACAGATAAGCTGAGAAGACTTCAACACCCAGCTTCACATTTGCTTTCTGTTAGGTGATGCATGATTTAAAAAAAGAAGACCTCCTGATGTTGGAATGGGTGAGGAAAATTATTATTTTTAAGGTGGCAAGTATAAATATTTAATTAGACATGGTGACATTAAATTCTGCCTGGCCTTATACGTTTTAAACAATAAAAGAAGCCTTTGTCTACGGGGCTAATTAAAGACTACTAAATTATTTTTATTAAAGCTCTGTACTACTAAGTGTGACAAATGCAGCAGTGTGGTGGTGTGGAATAGCACTAGTCTGGAAATGTGAGTTCTAATCCTGACTCAGACACAACTCAGTGTCTGCACAGTGTACACAGCTGGCAGTGTCTGCATATACTTTCTACATTAGTTATACCACCTTGGGGCAAATCACTTAGCTCTTAGTGTCTCATGTCAAAACCTGGAAATAACATATGACATCTTATGTCTTATCCAGTTCTAACACATTACAGGGAGAAGACCATGTGTCTGGAATCCTCCCAAACATGTCTATAAATGAACTGGAGCACATGCATTTTAGTTTGATCATTTACATTTTCTACTCAGCTTCTGGAAAATGCTACTTGCCTAAATTCAGGGCTAGTCATAGATGTTTGCTTTCAGCTGCTTGCTAAACTTCTAGAAAGTACCATATTATGGCCCTAAGCTGGATGCCCTATGGGAACTCTGTTCTGTTCAACAGCTACTAGCTTGCTTGCGTGAGTCTAGTTAATCATCTAAACCCACAAAGTGCGTGGGCTTGGAGACACCAACCTTGACAATAAATGCACTCTTAGGTAGGGCAGTTCTGGCATCTTCACAGAAATGAAACAGCATTCTAACTCTAAGACACACAAATACCTCCTTCAAGGCTTGTTAATTCCTGCTTTTGAAACTAGGATGTAGCACAGAATCCACACACACACACACACACACACACACACACACTTTACCTAAAAGCTGTCAGTAAATTACAGGTTTGACTCAAAATCAAGAAAATACAGCCCTATAAACCCATATAAAATGTGTCATACAGCTTTAGGCACAACTTGGTCCAAACCATGCCCTTCTTCCTGATCTAAACAATTACCTTCAATAGCAGCTGGATAGGCGTATGAGAGAGGTCTTAGTCATGTTTCTCAAGAAGATCAGTTTATAAAGCATTCAATCCTTATCTCATAAAACACTGCTATGGTTTTCAAAGGCAAATTAACCCATATAAAAGCCACTCTGATGTTCTGAAAAGGTACTATCCCATAGCAGACTGCAAAGGAAACACTGCATCTCATACTCCCCTTGATCTCTCTAGCCTTGACACATTTTCTTGCTTAATTCACCCCCATCCACCCCAGTAATAACACTGATTCCCAAAATACACCCAGTCCAGGAAGAGCAGCTCTCCAGCACAGCTGTCTCTTGCCCTCCTCGGGTATTTGGGCGAGCTATGTGACACAGAAAGGATCCAGAAGAAGGAATGTAACCCTCAGGCTCTGGAGTTCCCATTGCACCACAGGCAGGTGCATCTCGCCAAACCCCAGACTGGCATCCGAAACAGAACAAACTCCACTGTTGGATGGGGGCTGTCATTTTCCCCGAACTCCATCTCTATGTTTAAAACTAGGGCGACAGCCGTGTTTGCTACTGTAAAGGAATCTGATGGGCATGGGGGCAGGGAGTGGCCCTGAGGAGGCTGCCAATAGGCCATGAGTGAGCAAAGCCTAGGAGCAAAATTGCTGTTTGCAACTTCAGAAACTCCTGATGAGTGGGTCTTTCACCATGAGTTTTAGTGGACCATGCTCTTTGTAGCATTAAGAAGAAGAGGAGGAGGAGCAGAGAAAGAAAGAGACCCAAAGCTTCTTATTCATTTGAACTGCCTTATATTTACACATATTTTCTAACACTACATTGAAATCTGGGAGATAAAAAAAAAGGAACCAGAAGAAGCTGGCAATGAGGCACACACAGTAGTGAGAGGCCTCGAGTTGAGGCATGTCTGTAAAGAACTTTCTGGCTATGAGCACAAACTAACTTCAGCTGAGTTTCCTGCTGGAGGAAAAGAAAACAGCCTGGGACTCTCTTTCAACACTAGGTAGAGCAAGATGGGCAAGGGGGTGGGTGGCAAAGGCAACCCTGGGAATCCTACTAGGCAACAACCCCCCCCCCCCCCCCCCCCACCCCCCGCCAAGACTCAGAGCTGCAGGAGGCAGGGCTGCAGGTCTCAGGGCCGCTTCCATGAGGGCTCTTAACCGCCCCTCCTCCCTAGTCTGCTCACTTTTGCCTGGTTGGTTACTTCATCAAAATTCACAGGCATCACAAATAAAGTCTTGCCAAAATCTCTCAAGCAAACAGTAAGCAAACACTTGCTGTAGATACTACAGGTCAGTCTTTAAACTTCACAAATACCAAGGATGTAATGTGACTCTTTAAAGAGTCCTGCAGGATGCTTATTCACAAAAACGCACCGGAAGCACATGAATTTAAACTCCCAAACCAACCATGTCCCCCTCCCTCCCTCCCCTCCCTTTGCTTCCCTGTGGCCGGGCAGTGGCTGGGCACACTAGAAGGGCACCACGCACGAGCCCTGTGCACTCAACAGTAGCTGAAACGTAGCTTAACCCTTCTTAGCAAAACCCTATTCCGAAAGACGCGCCGCGCCGGCTCTCTGCAGCTACTTAGAACTATCCAGGTCTGCTTCTCTAAACCAACGCTGTCAGGAGCGGGTCAGGAGTGGGTCAGGAGAGGGTGGGTAAGTTGGTCCCTAGGGTCCCAAGGTTTGGATGGATACAATGTCCCCTTCCCGCGATCTCCACTGGCTGTCTCCCTTGTCACTCTTTCTCTGACATATCACTTGGGGAAACTAGACGTCAGGCCCTGGAGTAAAGAGAAGGAACAAGGGACAAGGGCAGGCAGGAGAGAGTTTGGGGGAAAATACAAGGTTATGGGCAGAGGTGCGCCAGCGCCACATTTAGAAGGGGAAGAACCCCAAGGTGGGTCCGGAGGGAGGGAGAGAGGGAGGAGGGCAGGCTAGGAGGAGTGGCTGGGGAGGCCTGGCTCCGCAGACCACCGAGGAGGCCATCGAAGGCCGGAGACCCCCGCAATAGGACACGAGTGGGGGTGGGGGCGGGGGCCGGCGGAGATGGGGAGCCCGGTTCCCCTCCCCCAGCCTGGCCCGGGCCTCCCGCTGACTCAGCCCCACGGCGACCGTGGCCTCGGCCCCGACTCACAGTGCGCGAGGCGGCTCCGGCGGAGGCGACAGGGGAGGGGACGGGCGGCGGGGGCGCTGCGGCAGAGGCTGCGGCTCCGGCCGGAGGCTCCGGGGCGGAGGGTCCTAGCAGAGGCCGCCGCGGTCTCCGGCTTCAACGCACAGAGACTGCGGGGGTACGAGAGCACTGCGCAGGCGCGATGCGGCCAGGGCTGTCAGCCCAAGCGGGGCGGGGCCAGAGCACCCGCCGTCTCCACGGCAACCGGGCGGCGAGAGGCAGACAACCCTTACCTCTACCTTGTCCTAGCAACGGCGGTGGGAGGTGCGGGAGACGAGAACAATCTTTCTAGATCGCCATAGCAACAAGGAGAAGAAACCGCCTGGTAAACGTACGGCAGTACCGAGGGAACGCTCTTACCTTGTCACCATGGCAACTAGGAACAGCCCCTTCCTTTTTCCTTAGCAACAGGGTAACAATTCCTCCACCCTGTCTAGTCAAAGGAGGAACAAGCCTTTACTTAGGATTCCGTAGTAGAGGAATGATGGGGTCTTTCTTACCGCTTCAGCAAAGGCAAAAGAAGAGGCTGTTTTATCTCTTTCGCTGATATGGAGGACTGAAGCCGGACTTGATGGTCTTTCTCGCTTTATGGCTTCCAGTTGCAGTCGGCTACTCCAATCTTCAAAGGCATGTAGTTTTCTCTACCTCAGTCAAACATCCCCTTTAGCCTCCCACAAGGAACCCTGCTCCTTTACCCCGAAGTCGAGCTAGCAGAATGACACACTCGAGGGTTTTGTTTATTTGCTGTTGTTTGAGATAGGTCCTCCTAGCCTGGTAAATTATAGGCTCACACCTATAATTGTAGAACTTGGGAGGTGGAGGCAGGAAGATTACCAAAAGTTCAAGGTCATTCTTGGGCCACAGAGGGACATCTTCTCTCAGCAACAACAGAACAAACACATAACTCTTTTCTGTAGCATGGTGCCTTGAACTCATTATCTTTGATCAGCTATCCCTTGAGTATCTGCCAGCCTTCTCCTAGTACATGTGCAGACATCTCTTGTTCCTTTCCCTGGTCCACTTAGCTGGTGTAGATTCTATTCTTCACAGCGAGGTCCTTCTTGACATACACATTCATGCCTCCAAATTTCTTATTCCATGTCTGCTTTGGTGGAGCTCCTTAGTTTTGGGCCAATTCCTGTGGTCCTTGGCCCACACTATTCTCTCCAGGGCTTTGTTATGCCCAACATCAGTGAGATTTCACTGGCTTGGTCCTCTTGTGCTGGTGGCTTCTGCCTCTTCCTCACCCAGCCCTGACTGCCATGGCTGTCTTGTGGTCACCTCTGAATTCACCTCAAATTCACACCTTTGTTACACACATCCTACAGCAGCATCCTCTGTTTACACTTCTGTCTCCCGTGTTATACTATGTGTCCTGGTGGGCAGGAATTCTGTCTTATTCATCAACTTCCTCAGCATCTCAAACAGAACGCGATGGACACATAGAAGAGTCCCACTAAATGTGTATGTAACTGACCCAAGTGTAGACAAAGCTCCATTTTCCTCACTTTCTCTGACCTAACTCCCCGGCCTCTCAGCCCACATTTCCCTCATTTTCTGTGCACATATTTTGTTAACTACTGCTGCCCCTATTTTAGCTGGCCCACACCTTCATCTTTTGATCTCATTGCCGAGGCTCTAGTCATATATTAACCAAGACTCTTGCAGTTTCTATATTCTGAATCCTCTTTTTGCAATCCTCCCTCTGAAGTCACAAGTATTTCCAGTGAGGTGTATGTCCATACTGGCTAACGACATTCTTCATCCCATCCCTGGCTTTAGTTGCCCTCTGTATGAACACAAGCATATTCTGATTATACCCCTTGGAGGAACATCACTGGAGTCTTCTGGACATGTTGACATGACAGAGATGTTATGTTCTCTGAGTGACTTAAAAGCCAGTCTTCAGGGTCTAATATTCTTCTCCAAGTCTCGATGTCTTGCTCCCATAAATCCCACCCCAGGACTACCCCAGGACTACTGATGTCAAAGCATCCTCAACAGGTCCATTTTCTCAGGGGAATGAGGAAGCAGGTTAGAGAGCAAGGAAAAAGAAAAACAAAATAAAAAACCAAAACAAAACTTGGTACATAGTGAGTCAATCCCCCTCCCCGTCCCATCTAAAGCAATTTTCAGGAAAAAAGTTCTGTTGAGCAATTAAGTCCCAAAAGAAATTGTTAGAAATATAGATGCCAGTTTACATTTACCCCTGGCCACAGAACTGCAAACCTGAAGTGGTTCCCGGCACCTACAGAATGTCTGGATGTTGCAGAAACAAGGGCGAGATTGCAGACTCAGTTTGATTTTCTTCCTGGTGGAGTTCTAGCTCATCTGTGTTTGCAGGCATAGACCCGAGTAGTGTAGACAACCCTCTAATAACCCTGAGATGAGAGACTGTAAGTCTCGAACCATCATTTCCCACCACTCATGAGGCAAGAGAATCTATAACGCCCTCCATTTACCCTGTCTCCAGATTCTCCCTGTGTTAACATTTGAATGTTTACTATTTATCTGCTTTTACATTTATATTACATACACTATAATACTTAGGGTGTAAATCATCATTTCATTATCTTCATTTCTATGGGCTAAGAGTTTAGGGTGAGCTCATCTGGTATCCTTGCAGTCAAATTGCTGGCACTCTCTGGACAACCACTTTCGTTCTCATAGCTAGTTTTTTGGTATCTCATAGCTAGCTTTTTGGCTTTTCTATTATCTGGCAGCTTCAGGGAAATTGGGCTATTCACATGGTAGTTGAAGGTTCCAAGGGTAGATGTTCCAAAGAACAGAAAAAAATGAAATCTCTTTTTATAACCTAGCTTCAAAATCCTATACTTGAGCCATGTCCTGTTAGTTAAGACAAAAACCAAAAACTAGAGACACACTTGCAAGGTGGGGGTCCTAGATCCCATGTCTCAATGGGAGAAAGGTCAAAGTCATATAACAAAAGGATGAAACTTTTTTTATGTGTGTGTGTGTGTGTGTGTGTGTGTGTGTGTGTAAGATCAGTTGTCTTCGGGGCTGGAGAGATGGCTCAGCGGTTAAGAGCACCCTCTGCTCTTCCAGAGGACCTGGGTTCGATTCCCAGCACCCACATGGCAGCTAACAACTGTCTGTAGTTCCAGTTCCAGGCAAACACCAAGGCAAATAAATAAATAAATAAAAAAAGTTTAAAAAAAAAAAAAAAAAAAAAAAAGATCAGTTGTCTTCTTTAATTGCTTGCTTGCTTCCTTCCTTTCTATTTATTTGGAAGAGGGTCTCACTATGTATCCCTGACTAGCCTAGAACTTATGTAGATCAGGCTGACCTCAAATGCATAGAGATCTACATGCCTCTGCTCCCAAAGTGCTGGGATTAAAGGTTTGAACCCCACATCTAACCTCCACCTTATTTTTTGAGGATCTCTTACAGGATCTCTCACTGGCCACACTGGAACTCATTAATTGGCTAAACTAATTAATTGTTCAATGACCTTTAGTGATCCATGTCTCTAACTCCTCCCCGCCCCCCCCCCCAGCACTGGAATCACAGACTCATGCTACCATGCCCAGCTTTTAATTGGATATTGGAGATCAAACCCAGCTGTCCATGCTTGTGTGCAGGCACTTTTAATCAACTGAGGCCAAATAAATATATATATGAATGGGAGCTATGCTGAGAGCAATAATTTGGGAGATATTTGCCTCAGCTTGACATCTGTTCACAAAATACATTCATTTCTTCCCTTAAGAACTTCAAGTCTCATTCTATCAACAGATCTCATCATCTGAATCAGGTCCCAGTGTGTATATGGCTCCTCTGGTCCTGTATCCTGGGTACAAATCCAGGGTACCAGTCTATTCATCACATGGAAAAGCTGTAAAATCAAAAACCTCATCACCTGCCTCTTACATAGTCTAGAAGTAGAAGTCTAGACATGGGATCATTGCTACAGACACTCTAATTTCAAAAAGGAAGAAAAGCAAAGGTATACACTGTAGTTACTGGTTCATAGTGACTGAAATCCAGTGATACATGACTGGTTCAGTACCCATTTACTTACATAAATTTAAATATGGATTTTCTCCAATGGGTTAAATTCTTTCCTAAGATTTGTGTGTGTGTGTGTGTGTGTGTGTGTGTGTGTGTGTGTGTGTGTGTGTGTGTGTGTGTAGAGGAAAACCTTGAGTGTTGCTCTCTAGGCATGGTTAACATTTTTTAATTTGGACTTGACGTAGGCCATGCTGGCTGGCCAATGGCCCACAGGGATGCTCTAGGGTTACACATGTGAACCACTATTACATCCAGGTTTGTTGTTGTTTTGTTTTGTTTTAATGTGAGTTCTAGGTATGGAGTTCAGGTCCTTGTTACACTAGGCAAGCACTTTCCTGACTGAGATATCCATACTGATGCTCAACATATGCCAGATACATCCTTCTGAAGTTTCTCTTTTTATTTACTTTGAAACGAGGTTTTAAATAACCCTATGACACTCACTATGTAGCTGAGGGTAGCCTTGAACTCTTGACCCTCCTGCCTCTGCCTCCCAAGTTCTGGGTTACAGGTGTGGGTCGCACCTGACTTCCCTCATTGAGGCAATGATATGACATTATTACATGTTCATGTCACACTTTGCTTCCCGTTTTCACATTAGTGAGCAGTTTGCTTATACCCACCTTTTGGCTATTGTGTTATACGCTACTGTAAACACAGGCACACAAATATCTGAGATCTTGTTTTAAATTATTCAGGGCACTCAGAAGTGCAATTGTTTTTTATACACTAATTTTTTTTTATATATGTCCATGGAATGCAGGGTGCTCATGTCTTCTTTGGTTGCCTTGTGCTTGACACTGAATCACATTTTAGACATTTCTTTTTCCATTCTGCCTTATCCTATAATGCAACCTCAAACACTGGGTGATCCCCGGGTTCCCATCACCACCGTTCACCTGAAGAACCCCTTTCATCTTATAAAACTGGAACCCTGCCCTCCTCCAACAATAAGTCCCCTTGTTTTAAACTACTATTCTGTCTGCTTTTATCTCTCCATACACGTTCCCTGAATGGCCTCATCATTTCCCCGTGACTTCTGAACCTGTGTGCCTCCATCCTATTGGTTCTTGGGAGTCTTAGACGTTCTAGGCAGCCTGATGTCAAAAGCACAGTATGCTTCAGTGCAATGTATTTTCCCTCCTGCCCACCGATACCCATTCTTTAGTCTTCACATTGTTGATAGTCTTAAAAAATCTGGGCATTATCCTAATCCATCCCTTCTCCCCATGCCCAGGATGCTTTTTATTAGAATCAGTTCTACTTCTGAAATGTCACTCATATCTGTTTGTGTCCTTTATCTCTCCCATGACCACCATCTCTAACCCAGGATACTGTATTATCTCACACCTGTCCTGCCTGTCAGTCTCTCCTTTTCTGAGCCACCCTCAACACCTTGCCTTAGGAGTCTTTCTACAAGTTAAAGCTGTTGACATAACCCTAAGGCTTAAATCCCCATGGGCTTATGGGAAATTCACATATTTACCCAAGGTGGAAGAGCTATAGAATTGGTACCCATTCTCCGGGTTTTTGTTTTGCTTAGAGAGTAAGGACAACAATATCTTTTTGTTTTTAGATTCTCTGTGGAGCACTGGCTGTTCTGGACCTTGGTCTGTGAACCAAGCTGACCTCACACTCAGAGGGATCCACCTGCCTGTCACCTGAGTGCTGTAATCAAGGGCGTGCACCACTACCTGCTGGTTGACAGTATCTTTTACATTGAAATGACCTATGGAGTAGAATGCAAAACCACGTGATTTGTGAAGCTCTGGGGTTCCAGCTGAGATGTTCTTCATACAATGCTTCCCCTGTCTTTAGGGTACTTTAATGGTGAGGCTTCAAAAGCATTTACTTATAGATAAAACCCTCAGGGTCATTCATATAGTAAACACATGATTTGACCCCTAGCAACCATTTTTACTTATTCTATTCGACACACATGAAAATAGCAACTTGGAACGGCACCAGCAGGCAGCTGTTTCATGGTTGAGACTTAAGCTATGACTTACCTCTCCTCAGGTAAACATCCACATACCGCTCAACACCAGTTACTGTTATCTCCTCTGACTCTGCCTTGGGTAGTGTTCCCTGGGCACCTACCTCGCTGCGGAGATGACACTCCCATTCCCACAGGCCCGGAGAAGTTAATAACTTCCTAAGATCACATGGTTAGTGACATCAGAAGTAGATTCTGAACTTGCAGCCAACACCAGCCCACATTTCCCTCCATCCCATGCTCGGTCGGCTTTCTCACTGTACCCATTTGTTAAAACATCTTGACCCAGCTCACTTCTAAATGCAGGAGCTGTCCTTGGTTCACTTTTTATTACTCAGTGAGGGTCTAGTAGATGATCCATAGACACTTATTATATGGAAGGTGGAGCATTTAGTAAGCCAAACATAAGTTGCTAGAAGAATATATAACATCTTAATTAAATGTGAATTTCTGATTCTTCTTTTTAGTTTAGCATGCCACAAATACTACTTGTGACATATTTATTTTTATGTGAAGTTTAAATTTTAGTGACTGTCCTGTTTTATTTATTGAAGATTGGTTCTGAAAGACTATTTTTAATATTTATTTTTATTTTATGTGAATTGTTGTTTTGCCTGCATGTATAATTGCATAAGAATGTCAGATCTTGGAATTACAGACAGTTGTTAGCTGCCATGTGGGTGCTGGGAATCGAACTCAGGTCCTCCAGAAGAACAGTCAGTGTTCTTAACTGCTGAGCCATCTCTCTAGCCCCAAAGACATTTTTTTTTTTTTTTTTTTTTTTTTTTTTTTTTTTTTTTTTTTTTTTTTTTTTGATACTTGATTTTTCATCAGGCAGGCCTGGAAAACACAGAGATCTGCCTGCCTCTTAGAAGTTGTTCAGGCCTGGGAAAAAACTGCTATATTCTTTCATTCATGTGCTGGCTGCACCAAGTTAAGCCGCTCTGTGGGTCCAGAATCTGGCTGTTTTTCCTTGAATTTGATCTGTTTACTTCCCAGTGGCCTGTTGCTTAAACCAAAGTAGTCACTAATGAATTTAAAGCGCCATCTGGAGGTCTTTCTGGGTACTATGGCTGGAGTCCAGCTCACTTAACCTGGAAAAGCCCTGGTAGAGGAGGAGACCTGGCTAGGGGCCCCAAGTGGACAGGACAGGGGAACACACACCTTCCTGGGGGCCGCTGCTTCAGCCAAGGCTGAAGGCCTGTCAAAGGAGGTTAATACCAAGGACTTTCTTAGAATTCTCTACTGGTCCAGTTGTTCTCTACATGTAAGATATCCCCTCCCACCGTGGCTCGTTCGTTCGTTCGTGGATGCGTGTGTGTGTGTGTGTGTGTGTGTGTGTGTGTGTGTGTGTGTGTGTGTGTGTGTGTTGACACATAAATTTTTAGATTCCATCATGTCATATATATGGATCTGATACTAAATCCAAGCCATAAAGATTTACCTGTATGCTTTTTTTTTTAAACTTTATTTATTTATTTATTTATTTGCCTTGGTGTTTGCCTGGAACTGGAACTACAGACAGTTGTTAGCTGCCATGTGGGTGCTGGGAATCGAACCCGGGTCCTCTGGAAGAGCAGACGGTGGTGCTCTTAACCGCTGAGCCATCTCTCCAGCCCCACCTGTATGCTTTTTTTCCTAAAAGTTTTGTAGATTTAGTTCTTAGATTTAAATATTTGGTCCTATTTTGGCTGAGTTTGGCATGTTCTGAGGCAAAATTCCAGTTTCAATTCTTTTGCATGTTGATATCCAGTTGTTTAGCACAATTTGTTAAGAATAGTCTTTTTCATGGGACAGTGGTGGTGTGCACCTTTACTCCCAGCACGTGGGAGGCAGAGGCAGGTGGATCTCTGTGAGTTTGAGGCCAGCCTGGTCTACAGAGTGAGTTCCAGGACAGCCAGGACTATTGTTATATAGAGAATGTTATATAGAGAAACCTTGTATCAGGAAGCCCCCCCCCAAAAAAAAAGAAAGAAAGAAAAAAGGGAAAAGAAGAAAGGAAGGGAAAAAAGAAAACTGTTTTTTCTCCACTGAATATCTTGATATTGCTACTGGAGTTAGGGTCAGAGCCTGGGCCATGGCCGCTCTAATATGCAAGGCTGGAACCACCATCCTCAGCAGACCAATTAACAGACAAGTAATAGTAACAAGCAGAAAAAAGAATTTATTCAATGTGTCCATGCTGGGAAGAAGAAATAAGGACCAATGGTACCCTAAATCTATCTTTGGAGTACAGAGGGCAAGAGGCATACAAAACTGGATGTTCTGGTCAAGATGTGGTCCCATCCATCACTGACCCTTCACTAACTTCTGCTGGTTCCCAGTCTGTCCTGCATCATCAGCACTGTGTTCAATCTCTTTCCAGGAGACAAGTTTTCTCTCTGGTTGATGTCAAGGTCTCAGGTGTTTCCTTTCCCAGAATGAGAATAGTCTGGTAGCTGTGTGTGTCTTGAGGGTATCTTCTCTCCTGCCATGCTGGGTGTAAATTTGCTATGATTTTTAAGTAAGATTTATTTATTATGTATCCAGTATACAGAAGAGGGTACCAGATGCCATCATAGATAGTTGTGAGCCACCATGTGGGTGCTGGGAATCGAACCCGGGTCCTCTGGAAGAGCAGACGGTGCTCTTAACCGCTGAGCCATCTGTCCAACCCTCTTCTACAGTTCTTCATGTCACTTGTGCCTGAATGGGAGTCAACCTGTAATTTCAAATTATGAAATCCTGGCTGATGGCTGTATAGCTGCTGACTGGATGGAGTCTCTCCAAACTGTAAATTCTGTCTGATCCAAATTTTCTTACTTTATTTAAAAATTTTAAAACACATCCACTGCTGTTCTCCCTCCAGGTCCTTCCTCAGCTCCCCTCCCCCATCCACTCCTCAGAGAGGGTGAGGACTCCAGGGTGAGTCAATGCTGTCAGGCATATCCAGTTGAGGTAGGACCAGGCCCCTCCCCCTAGTATCAAGGCTGAGCAAGGTGTTCCTCTGTAGGGAACCGGCTCCAAGAAGCCGGTTCATGCACCAGGAATAAATTCTGGACCCACTGCCAGAGGCCCCACAAACTGTCCATGCCATTTGACTGTCATCCACATTTGAGGGCTTAGTTCAGTCCCAGGCAGATTCCTCAGCTGTCATTTCAGAGTCAGTGAGCTCCCAAAAACTTGGGTCAGTGGTCTTTGTGGGTCTCCTCATCATGATCTTGATCCCTGTGCTTATATAATCTCTCCTCCCTCTCTTCATCTGGACTGGGTGCCCAGTCAAGTGCTTAGCATCTGCTGGATGAAGGTTCTATAACGACAATTAGGGTGGTTATCTTTTGGTTATAGGGGAAGGTCAGTTTAGGCACCCTCTCCACTATTGTTTGGAGTCTTAGCTGGGGTCAGTATGATCCTAATTTTCAAGTGCAAACCTGTGGTCCTTTCTCAACTGTACACATATTAAAGTATACGGGGTCTTTCCAAGTGTGTACCTGCATACTGTCTCATGCTATGCAAACGGCTGATAGCAAGTGACAGTACCTTTTCTTTCCTTTTTGTTGAAACAGGGTCTCACTCTGCAGCTCTGCCTGCCTTTGCCTCCCGAATGCTGGAACTAAAACTTGTGCCTTTTCCCCAACCCTTATATTTACTATCGTTTGGGAGGGAGTGTGTTGTGCAGATTTTCTCTGCTATCCAGAATTTAATTAGAGTTGTGTCTTTG
Source organism: Sigmodon hispidus (assembly GCA_004025045.1). NCBI lineage: Eukaryota > Metazoa > Chordata > Mammalia > Rodentia > Cricetidae > Sigmodon > Sigmodon hispidus. The sequence continues at coordinate 46,330 of PVIH01010381.1, forward strand.
GGGGTTAAGACATCAGCACAAGGGGGGGAGTTGTGGAGAAGAGAGAATGACCTGATGTGTTGAGAGGGGGAAAGGACCTTGAATGAGGATATACATTATTTATTTATGACTTCTTTATTCATAATAATAATAATAATAGAAAAAGAAAAAAAAAAGACATCAGCACAAGGCATCTCACAGTGCTAAAATGAACACGGTCTGCTTATGTGTAACCTAGGCTGGCCTCATCTTCATGATCCACCTGCAGAAACTGTCCAAGCACTGTGACTCTAGCTTGTACTTCACTCATTTTGGTGTGAATTTAACAAAAATAATCCCTCCTAGCATCCAAAGGGTTTTGAGGGACCAGTGGCCAGACTCTATCCAGCAGGCAAAGGCCCTTCAAAGACCCACTGGGACCTTGGGATGACTTCGTAATGTGTCTTTATGAGAATACAGCCAGCCAGCTTCTGCTGAATGGAATGAGGGGGTTGTCGGCTTCCAAAATGGTAGTCAGGACAAGTGTCAAAGGTTAGGTGTGTGTGGGGGGGTCTAGATCCTTCTTTTGTTTCTAACGTCTCCTCAATTTTTTTTTCCTATTTCAGATAATGTGCCAACCATCCCAGAAAATCTGGCTGAATTTTTGTTTTTCCACCATTAGAAATTCTGGGTTCTTGGGAGAGGCATGACCCTTAAAACCAATGTTTATTTTTAAACTTTTTATTTTTATATCCCTAGACCTTGCTCAGACCTCCCAGTAGCTGCCACCGGATCAGAGCAATGGATCAAAGCTGTTCTCCTAGCAACAGAAGCACCACATAGCCACCGTAGAGGAGGCTTTCTGCCAGGCTACTTCTTGAATGAACACAACAGAGGCCGAGTGGGAAGTAGCTACAGTTTTAATACAAACCTGCACCAGAACACAATGTGTTGGGCTGTTTGGTTTTGCCTCAAACGGTGGCCAAAGCACAGGACCATGTGTCATCTTGAGATTGACACGATCTTAGCACCATGACATTTACAGAGGAGTGAGGAAGTCCCTTGGGAGCCGGGGTGCTGCTGACAGCTCCATTCTGACCCCAGGCTGTGCCTGCCACCTCAGCAGCTAGGGGCGGGGGTGGGGTGGGGTTGGCTTTCGTGTGGTTCTGTGGTTTCTGGGTCAATATAAGAGATGCCCTCATCATGGCATTGGCTTGACAAGAGACCTACTGTGGACTCCTAGCACTACACACACGCACACGCGCACACACACACATAGTAGTAGCACAATTTTCTGGTGAGTTAAACCCACAAACCTAGAGAGCAGCTAAGGCAAGAACAATAGTATTTATTCAGCAAGTACAAGACCAGTTAGAGAGCTGCATTCGGCTTAACCAGAGACCCTTCTTGCTCCAGCCAGCAGCCACTGACCTGTGACGGGGCTGGCTGGCGCTCTGCACAGGGCAGGGAGCAGACATGGGGATGATGGTTTGTTTGGCTCCTTGAACCTCCTGATTAACATCTAGAAGCTCCTGGGTGAGCACACAGTCTATGGAACAGTGGACTTGGGTCTATAGCAGGGTGGGGGTGGATAAAGTGGTAGGTCTGCAGTGGCCCCTTGAACACAAAGTCTCCCACCGCTCCAGGTCATGCATTTCTCAGCTGGAGGCAAGCAGGTAAAGCTTTCCTGGCCCAAGCAAGCTGCCCTGCCTCGATGGCCCTACCATCCCTCAGATCTCTGGCGTCTGCCCAAGACCCATGACCAAGCAAGGGCAGAAATAGACAAAGATGATGTATAGCTAGGTGTGGTACCTTGTGCCTGTAATTCTAGTACTGGGGAAGCTAAGGCAGGATTGCTGTGAGTTCAAGGCCAGGCTACACAGGCAAGACTTTGTCTCATAAAAAAGAAGAAGAAAAAGGAGAGGAAGAGGAGGAGAAAAGGGGGAGAGACTAAGACTGTCAGTGTCACTGGTTTGTTTTTTTTAATCCATGAAGGCTCTTCCAGGGCCATTATGTACTGTTCCCATGGTTACCTCAGTTCTCTGGGTTATCATTTTGGCTCCTACGTGAGGTCAATGAGGATGAAGTGAGGATAAGCCTGCAACCACACACCAGTTCCCAACACTTTGCTGGTCCATGCTCAGACCAAGGGTATACATCAGTCTGCTCACAATAAAGATAAAATCCCCAGGGTGGAAGCATTCTTTCTGGTTAAACTCCTGGTGGGCCTGCCTGATGTCAGTCTACAACTGTTTTTCACAGCTAGGTTAGACAGCCAAGGTCATAAGGACAATCATGGACACTTCTGGGGCCAATCAACCTTAACTTTTAGGGCCTTAGGGATTTTGTTTGTTTGGTTTTTTGTTTGTTTGTTTGTTTTTAATCTATAAGATGGGGGAGAGTGGTAAGCTTTCCACCATCAGGAGGAGTGGGGGCTGATACATGAAAGTGCTTTGATGTACCCAAAGCAGCATAAAACATGTAGGGATGAGTGCCAAGATTTCTGGGGCCTCTGGCAAGTTTGGGGAGCTCATACCAAAGTGAGATCACATCCCAAGGGGGAAACGAAGCTTATCAAAGGCAGACAGCTGGGCTGCTTCTCAGACTGTGTCGCCATCTATAGCTTCTGAGGTGGGGCGGACCTAACCAGTAATCAGTAAGAGTATGGTGTTCACGTGTGCAGTGGGGTGCATTCTTCAGTCAGGCTTTGTCTGTTGAATCCCCTTCCCCAGTGGCTGGCTAAACCTCTCTACTCCTCCTTTCTCAGCAGGAATGAGGCCTCTTGCTAGTCACACAGGAGGAGTAGTTAGGCCTTGTCCAGCAGGAGGCAAGTATAGGAAGCTGTGTGGGGGTGTGAGGGTGTGGATGTGGGATTAGAGCTGGGAGTGACCAGGAACAGAGATAAGAGAGATGTCACCTTGCTTCCTGAAGGTTTCAGGGTCAGCAGCCAGGACCATTTGAATGCAGGTTGGTAGGACAGGGTGTTAAGAGATAGGGGCGTGGGACAGGAAAGGTATGGTCCAAGGCGTCCCGTAGCAAAGGACCCTGGGTTGGGGGAAAGGGGCCAGGGGAACAGTCTGCCTCCACCTCCGCCCTGTACCATCTGGTTGGTGATGAGTGCAGCATCTCTTAAGAACCAAATCTACTCTGGATTCTATGCTATGCTAGTGACACGAAGCACCGTTATTTTCCACAGGGTGCACACACAAGTCAAACCAAACCACTGCGCAAATCAAACGTGCAAAACAAAACCATTTACACGCGCCTGGCACCAGCCTCAATGCCCACCCAGCTACCCCTCTGGGGCCTGAGACTTTCAGAGGGTGTGGGCAGGGAATGGAAAGAGGCTAGCCAAGGGCACAGGGTGTCCCAACCATAGCCACATCCAGGGTGTCCTGGCTGTACCCACACAGGGCTAGGTGTGAGTTGGGACAGATAGGACATCTTGGGCATGGCCGGAGAGCTGACACCTGTCTGACTTGGGAAATGTCACCGTGTGAACTAAGGGGTGACAGGGGAAGGCCCTTACTTATAAAACACATCTGCTAAAGTGCTCTGGACACCTGTCTGGGTGCGAAGCAGGGCAGGGCACTAAAGTCCGGGCCTTCCCAGAGCCAGCACTGGAGGTTGTGGTGAGAGAGAGGGGCAGGGCCAGGCGCTATGCATTGGGTGCTGTGCATAGTGTGGCCTCTGGGGCCCAGAGAAACCCCAGGGCCTTGGAAGGAAGGAAGGAACAGCTCAAAGTGCCTTGTTAGGGGTGGGTTGAAGCCCCGTGAATCCTGCTCAGACAAAGGCAGGGCTCTCGGCTTCCTGGAGCCCCCACCGGTAGTGCACTGCCCTGCCCAGCCTCTCCCACCCTCTGCAGCTGTGGCCCAAAGGTGTGCAGGCGGGTAGCGGTGGAGCATCCTCACTTGGGGGGGCTGGTCAGAGCCTTTACCAAATACCGCTCGACCTGCCTCCAGGGGGCGCAAGGATCCGAGCCGAGGCCCGCTTTGGAACATGGTCATCGATCTGAGAACCTGCAGAAAGGAAGCAGGGAACAAAATCAATGCGATGCGATGCAGATGCTTCCAGGAAGAGCATCCGGTGTCCCGTGGCCTATCTAGCAGCTGGTGAGCTGGTGAGCTCTCCTGGCCCCTTTAGCCTATGTTTCTAATAGCACACGCTGCAGTCCTCATATGGGCTGCAGCCCACTGCCTGCCAGCTCCCGCCACACCCTCACTCTTACCAGAAAGGCTGAAGCTGGATTCATGAAGGTCCCGCATGCCCCCATGCCGGGTGACTGGCCGTGTGGGCGTGTCTGCCAGGGGTGTTCCCATCTCTTTTTTCCCAGGATGGACAACAACAGCAACGTCCCCTAGGTAGGGAGTGCGGTCCACTCCCCTCACTTTTAAGGTCTAGTGAAGAGAAAAGACAGGAAGGTCAGAGTCAAGCACACAACTGCAGCCTCCTGCACAGACACCTGCTACTACACACAGGCCCCAAGACCCACAGGTCACAGGCAGCTCGCTTCTCTAGTCCAGGTGCTGAAGAACCTTTCTTGTTTCTACATAAGATCACTGTGTGCATGCACGGATATGTGTGCAAATACAGGAAGTGCCTCAGTCTCCGCCCTCCACGTGGTGGAGTCCTTCCAGGGGAGTTTGGCAGGGATACTATTGAGAAATTCCTCCCTAGTGAACATCCCCGCCCATGCAGCATCGTCCTGACAAGGTCAAGATCCCAATAGGCCAGACCTTTCAGTGAGGTCTATGAGGCAGTTCAAACTTAGGCTAGATATAGTTGATCAGGACATGGGACACGGCCAGAAGCAATGCTAAATAAAGGGTTAGGGGTTATTCTGCACAAACCAGAGCACCGAGGCTCCAGCCTCAGCTCTGTCCTGGCCTAGGTCAGTTATGATGACTCACTATATTCAAAGTGAGGAGGAGAAAGTGTGGGAGTATGTGCAGGCAGCTGATGGAGTAGCCGCTGCGGAGATGAAAGCACTGTATTCTTTGGGACGGAACCTCAATTGTGCTGTTGCGGCTGCCTGTCCAGTCTCATTGAGATAAACAACAGGTACAAGGTGTTTCTAAAGGGGTCCTTGCAGGCACTCAGCAATCAGTCCCAGACACACCCACTGGACTCCCTATCTGCTTGTGCATTTAAAATTTATCTATTGAGACTATGGAGATCGCTCAGAGGTTATAAGTGTGTACTGTCTTTGCAGAGGCTATGAGTTTCATTCCCAGTACCCATGTGAGGTGACTCACAATCACCAATAACTCTAGCTCCAGGGACATCTGTACCCTCTGGCCTCCATAGGTATCCTTACTCCCATATGTATACACAAACCCACAGACAAACACATACACACAATAATAATAATAATAATAATAATAATAATAATAATAATAATTATAGATCTATGCAGAATGGGAAGTGGAAACCAGCCTTTTCCAACTCCACTATCCCTTTGGTCTCTGCCACATGGGTTCCTGGACAGATGGTGATGGATAGCATCCAGAGAAGATAGTATGTTAGACTTGCATCTGGAATGCTCCCCTTCCCCCATCTTACATTCTGAAGGCTTAGTCCTTGGCTGGAGGCCCTGGAATCTTTAGGAGATGGGAGTTGGTTGGCAGAAGCAGGTTGCTGGGGGACCTTTGAAGGCTACTAGCTGGCCTCCAGCTCTGGCTTCTGGCTTCTTCCCTTCCTGCTGCATGTGAACAGTCCCTCCACCAGCGGCTCTCAACCCGCCTAATGCTGAGACCCTTTAACACAGTTCTTTATGTGTGGTGAGCCCCAGTCACAAAATTATACCATTGCTACTTCATAACTGTGAGTTTGCTAGTGTTATGAATCACAATGTAAATATCCAATGTGACTCTGAACCACTCCACACAGTGACCCCTGAACCACTCCACACAGTCCCACAATCATGAAATTGCACCACGTCACATGACATCATGACCTCAGTTAACCCTTTCCTCTCTTAAGGTACTCTAGTCACATTGTTTCAAAAATAACATGATGGGTTGGAGAGATGGCTCAGAGGTTAAGAGCGTTCAATTCCCAGCAACCACATGGTGGCTCACAGCCATCTATGATGAGATCTGGTACCTTTTTCTGTATAGTGTAAACATAATAAATGAATATATTTTTTTTAAAACATGACATGACCATAGCTGAGAGCTAATGGAGGAAGGCAAAGATGCCCCCCACCAGGGTCTTGACCTCATCCTACACATCTTCCTTCCCACCCCACCTTACCTTCTCTCTCTGCACCAGCTTCTTATAGACAATGTCTGGGAAAGACCGTAGGGGACAGAACTTCCCAGTGCCCTCCGCACACATGAAGACGCCATTCTCATACACAACACGTCCCCTGCTGATGGTGACCAGTGGTACGCCATGGCAGCGCATGTTCTCATACAGATTGAAGTCTCCGCCCTGCACCTGGGTGCTGGCTGAGATGGTCCTGGTGGGAGATGGGTATGAAACAAGGTCTTCTGAGTGCAGGTAAAGACAGTACAGCTTGATGCAAAGAGATGCTGCCCAGTGAGAAGGAATGGTACCCAGAGCTGTCTGATATGGGCTTAATTCCATCCCCTCACAATTCTTGCCTTGAAATCTTTACCCCCAGCATCTCAGAAAGGGACCATATTTGGACACATAGCCTTTAAAGGGGGCTGGAGAGATGGCTCAGCAGTTAGGAGCACTGACTGCTCTTCCAGAGTTCAATTCCCAGCAACCACATGGTGCCTCACAACCATCTGTAATGAAATCTGGTGCCCTCTTCTGGCCTGCAGGGACACATGCAGTGTAGAACACAGTATATGTAATAAATAAATAAATAAATCTTTTAAAAAAAGGAATTAATACAAAAGGAGGTTATATCAACTGGTGTTCTGAGAAAAGAGGACAGACACACTGGACATGAGTATACAAAAGAATGGGTATACATCTGAGCGTGGAGGGCAGACAACCACTGAGATGTCACTGTCACATTCCTCTACACATGAAATGCTGCAAAGAGTATTCACTTTTGCAGTTCTGTAATTCAAGTTCTTAAAAAAAATCCCCAGCCCTCCCAGCCCCGGGAGACCAGCAGCAAGCTTTACTTAGTGGCTTCCGGGTCCCACACCACCACATCGGCATCGGCTCCAGGGATGATGCGGCCCTTTCGAGGATACAGGTTGAGAATCTTGGCTGCGTTGGAACTGGTGACAGCAACGAAACGGTTCTCATCCATCTTTCCTCCAACCTAGAATGTGGCAAAAGTGTCAAATCAGCCTGGCTCTGGATGTGTGGCTCCCTTCCCATACCAGCCCACGGCCTTTTAGTTCAAAGGGTCACGACTGTGGTCCTAAGGCAAACAGTCTCAATATGAGTCAGCTGGCTGAGCCTATTTGTCTTTTTTTTTTTAATTTTTAAATTCAGCTTTATTTGATATGCATTGGTGTTGGGTCCCCTAGAATTAGGGTTAGACAGTTGTTAGTTGCCATGTGGATACTGGGAATCGAACCCGGGTCCTCTGGAAGAACAGCGGATGCCGTTATCCACTGAGCCATCTCTCCAGCCCCACGCCTGTTTGCTTTTTTATCTCTCATCCAGCTACCTGGTGACTTGTGCCAAAGGCTGCCTGCCTGGGGCAAATGCACCACCTAAGACAAGCCCACTCATATGCCCACTTGGGATGACTAAGGGGTTTCTTTTCATTCGCAAAAGCTTACACCGCCTCTTGTTTGTGGGTATTCTTCCAAGGCTCACCTAGGATGCCTGAAACTACAGAGAACTGAGCTCTATTCACACTAGGCTTACTTCACATAAATGCATACCTACAACCAAGTTAATTCAAAGGCTAGGAACAGCAGGAAGCAAACAACAGCTAATAGAATAATTTAACAATATACTGTAACAAAAACTATTTAATATAGTTTAAGATGTGGTAGTTTATACCTGTAATTTTAGATCTGGGAAAGCTGAGTTTAAGGCTAGCATGGGTTATGTAATGAGTTCCAGGCCAGCCTGGGGTACAGTGTGAAACCCTGCCTCAAATAAATAAACAACTCCCCCAAACTTATGAACTATTTTTAGAATGTTCCACTCAACATTTTGTGGACTGTGGACCACCAGAAACTGTAGAGAGCTGGGAAAGGCTAGAGTATATTCTGTGTTCTGCCACGGACAGATGTGTCTTTCCTCAAGGGACATGCCCTAAGTCCCGGCCTCACCCTGAGCAGGTGGCTTAGTTTCTAGGACTTCAAATCTCTTGGAGCTCATACTGAGTGTTAAGAATTTTCTGTGATATACCAAGATCAAAAAATACTCACTCTCCATGGACAGAACAGGAGGTATTTAAATGAAATCCCAGCCTCTATCCTTTTTGAAATTCAATTAGACAAAATATACCCAGAGCTTTATATTCATATCCCTGGACCCAAAAATCCCCTCCTAGAAATCTGTCCTAAGGAAGTAATTAGAAATGGTAACATTCACAAACAAGAACTTCTCTCCAGCAGTGTTTAAAGTGAGAAAACCAGAAATAGCCAAAAGTTTCAAAGGAAGAATTAAATATAATATTTCCATTGGAGGGAGTATTACATAGCAATTAAAAAAAGACACTTTGAGCCTAGGGATGTAGGTAGGCCTAGGATATATGAAGAGCTAAATTAGATCACCAACATCCAGTACCAAAACCCAGCTTTTTAAAAAAAGCCCACACCTTTGTAGAGCTCCAGGAACACACTCAAAATGACCCAAAGTATGAAGAAAAAACCCCAGAAAATCTAGTTACTAAAATAATATATGTAGCCAGGCACAGGGGCCTACATCTAAAATGCTGGCACTTAGGAGGATGAAGTAGGTAGACTAAACATTCAAGGCCAAACATGTCTACACAGGGAGATTCTGCCTCGAAAACCAAAATGAAAAATCCAGTACACGCACCAAACTAGGAAGGAGTACACCAAAATGCTAACGTCAAAGGACTTTTTTTTTCTCCTTATGCTTTTCTGAAGTCTTCACATTTCAGTAACAGGCCCTATCCCTTTCTGATGTGATGGGGGTGTGAGCCCCCCATGTATGTGTGAGGTGATGCTTTGCTACCTAAGCATGACCTCTGCTACCTTTTGACACTACCAGCCTCTTGCCTTGCTATTGGGTAACAGAGGATGGGAAAGCTATTTTTGGTGGTCAACTTGCCTGAAAGTAACTAAAACCCAGGCAGCTAGGCACACCTGTGAGTGATTTTCCTTCATTGGACCATTTGAGATTGGAAGGCCTGCTGGAGCATTGTTTTCCTCATTGATATTAGAGACTACTTCGTTGGGTTTCCAACATACACTAAGACAAGGGTTAACCCTTCAGCCTCATGAACTGAACTACTATTGGATTCTTGGACTTTCTGTTGGGAGGTAGACATTGATGGACCAGCCTGTCAGCCACTCTCAGAGATCCCCTTTACACATGTTCATTCTATTGGTTCTGTTCCTTGAGAGAACCCTGACTAACACACCCTCTAAGAGTGGGCTTTGCCGGGACCTGCAGTGCAGGCAAGGCTGCAGACACCTACCACTCCCCTCTCCCAGATTACGCTCATCCGATCCTGCACACCGCTCACGCCATGTGGGATCTTGGTGAAGTCTTCCTTGCCCATGGCTTTCTGCTTTGTGGTGAACGGCCGGTGATCTGATGCCACAATATTCAGAGTGTCACTGGGGAGAGAGAAGTGACCAGTGAGAGGGGACAGGAGGCCGATGCCCCAGTGGGCGGGGACAGGAGGCCGATGCCCCAGTGGGCGGGGACAGGAGGTGATGCCCCCCAGTGGGCGGGGACAGGAGGCCGATGCCCCAGTGGGCGGGGACAGATCAAGGGGAGAAAGCCTGGGCTAGGGACTTAAGAGAATTAATTTCCAATCTAATTCTGCTGCTTACTGTCTGGGCAACCTCTCATGGTTTGCTTCTTCATTTGAGTGAACAATTTATCTATCAATAGAATTGGCATATGCGCAGAGCATGTTCCGGGAGGCTCCAGTAAGAGCTTGGGCTGGCAATTGTTAAGAGGTGGATAGAGAATAAGGTGCCCACCATTTAGAGCTTAGCTGTTGTGAATCAGTAGAAGTGATCTTAATGTCCAGGGCTCACATGCCAGCTAGTTCTCACCAGCTCATTTTCCCCACGTGGTCCCAGCAGGACATACCTAGTGGGCTGTTTGAAAAGCTTTTCCAAGTTCAGTGCTAAATTTGCTGAGTGACTGGGAAGCCGATGAGTTTGTCACCAGTACCATCCATGACAAGGTCGTCAGGTGGTGAGGACTATGGGTGCCTAAGGTTCAACCAGGATTTCAGGCAGATACAGAACCAGGGAAGCCTTTTGCAGCCTGCTCTCTGCCAAAAAGGGAGGCAGATGCCCCCCCCCCCCACCCTCTTAAGATATTTCTAGACTAGAGGCTGCAGCAATGAGAATGTTTATGCCGCTTGGGCAAAGCCACTTGAGAAGGGACCTGTCTGCAGCAAGAAGATCATGTGGAGCCAGGGACATTGCTGGGAGTGCCCGGTAGAGACCCTGAGGGTTTCATGTCTCTTGTAGATAAGCAATGGACCACCCACTCTGAAGGGGCCCAGGGAGCAGAACAGGACGTGATGTGGTCTAGGGGCAGATTTTGAGACTCCTGGAAAGTTGCCAGTCAGGCTATGCAGAGGGTGTCTCTCCTGGGACTTGGCAGGGCATCAGTTAAGGCTCTTGCCAAAGACTAATGTCCCTGGCAAGTCCATAGCAAGATGACTCAGCTCTTTGGGTGGCGGGAATGACCTCAGCCAAGGCTGCAGAGACAGGGAGAGATGTCCAGAGAACAGGAGTGTTCCAGAACCCCAGAGGCTCCCCACATCCTCGGCACCCACAGAAGCCATGAGAAATGATGAGATCTCAGGGTTCACTCTCTTTTCAGAGATACCCAGATATCCAGGTGAGGCTTAGACTAGGGGAAATTCCAACACAGAATAATGGGTTACAGGTCAGGGACCCCAAAATTCAGGCTCAACTCCTACTTTTTAACTGAGCACCTAACTTCATTAGAAGCAGGTACCCCTCAGCAAGTGTGAATGAGTGGTAGTAAATTTTTAATTTTTTATATTTATTATTATTGCTTTTTCAAGACAAATTGTGTGTGTGTGTGTGTGTGTGTGTGTGTGTGTGTGTGTGTGTGTGTTTAACAATCCTGGCTGTCCTGGAACTCTCTTTGTAGACCAGGCTGGCCTCAAACTATATTTATTATTTATCTATTTATTTGTTTTTGTACCATGGCATGAGCATGGAGATCAGAGGGCCACTTTCCTTCTAACATGTGGGTTCTGGTGATTATAAACTCATGCTGTCAGGTTTGGTAGCAACTGTCTTTTATCTGCTGAGACATCTCGCCTGCCCAGGAAACCAGACTTTAAAAAATAAAGCACAAATGTGGATTGTACTTTTATTTATGCTTAACCTAAGAAATTACACTGTAAAGAAAATGATGGGTGAACAACTCAGATTCTCTTGTAGGAAAGGTAACTGATGGCTGCGCCACATGAATTATACCAATAACATGTTGTAGTAGAAAATTATAGTAATCATAAAGTCCTATAGTTAAAATTGTGCCCGGAATCGTATAAAATAGCATACATATAATGTGCACAGATTTAAAAGAAACTAAAACTATTTCTCTACCATATAAAATCATAATTCTTACATGAGACGTTATTAAATAATTAAAGTAAGTGGAAAACAGACTAGGTAAAAATGGTTCAGTGAATAGTATTTCCTTTTCCTGTCTATTTGAATATGGGCAGACTGGACGCTTACTGTGTTTTTGTTTCTTTGGTAAATTTTCTTATAGCAAGTGGAATATTTCAAAGGACTCTCCAACTTTGAACCAAGTCTTATTATAGTACTATTCTTTTTTTTTTAAACTTAATTTATTTATTTATTTATTTGCCTTGGTGTTTGCCTGGAACTGGAACTACAGACAGTTGTTAGCTGCCACGTGGGTGCTGGGAATCGAACCCGGGTCCTCTGGAAGAGCAGACAGTGCTCTTAACCGCTGAGCCATCTCTCCAGCCCCTATAGTATTATTCTTAAATATGTATATACGGGTGTTATGTGTGTTTGCACGTGTGTGGGTGCACATGTGTGCATGCAGAGGTCCAAAACTACCATCAAGTGTTTGTCTTCCACAATGGCTCTCTACTTTGTTTATTTATTGGGTCACTTGGGCACCTCTCTTTGGCTACCAGACTCTTGTTAGCTGCCATGTGGGTGCTGGAAATTGAACCCGTGTCCTCTGGAAGAGCAGACGGTGCTCTTAACCACTGAGCCATCTCTCCAGCCCCGGCTACCAGACTCTTGAAACAATGGATCCCAAGAAATTAGAGTCTCCCTAGAAACCTTTATGTTGAGAGATTAGATAGAAGCTTGGTGAAAAAGAAAAAATATTTGTCTCTCTGTGAAGAGATTTCACACGAATCTGACTATCTTTTAAGAAGAGATTGGGATTGGACGATAGTGGTCAATGTGGGCATGACCAGTGTAGCTTAGTCGTATATGTGTGCCTCTTACCCTCTCCAGAAACCCAAACTTCACATCAGACCGGAAGACAGACTTCTCTTCCTTTAGTACATTGTCCCTGAGAGTTTAGCCTACATCCATGCTTAGTCAAGCATGTTTAGTCAAGCACCATGAGGTTCCTGTGGGCTGAGGCACTGTAGGAAGTGACCTGGAATGAATGGCCTCACCAGGAACCTTGCTGGTACTGGAAGGTGGCTAAGAGATAAGCCTGGGCATGGAGAAGATATTTCTACCTTCCTCCTTCCTCCACCTGCTCCAGCATGCAGAGAGAGAGAGAGCTAGAAGAACTGGTCAAGGACCAGCTCTAAACTAGACAGGACTTCAATAGCCAAAAGGAAGAGAAAGTAATGTCTCTTCCCAGAATGTCAGTCACTAAAGAAGCTGCAAGCTGCCATTGAAACAAAACCAACTTGTTCATGCCTTGCCAAATCCAGAATGTTCCTTGGACTGTTTTCTTCAGGTTGGGGTTGAGCATTAGACAGACAGGGGATTGAGAATGGAGGTCGGAAAAGGGTATAACAGGGATGGAGAAAGACAGGAAAGGGGACAGGAAGGAGGAAGGATGCACAGGAGGAGGAAGAGACACACAAGGAGAGAGAAACTGAGGCAACAATAGGGGGAGGTGAAGGTCAGCATGGCTACTCCCCACACCAACTGGATTGAAATAAGAGCTTCGAGGGCATTAGTGAGGTACACCTTTGGGTGTGTTTGTAACAATTTCTCCAGAAAGGACGGAGGGAAGAATATATGGGTTGTACCATCCTGAGGGCTGAGGGTCTGGGCTGAATAGAAAAGAAAAAAATACAGGTTAACTATACGCATTTCTTTGCTCTCTGTCTCTTAATTCACGAAAATATGGAATCCTAGGGGCCTGCTCTTGAGCCTTCATGGAGGACAGTATCTTTTGCAAAGGAGCTAAAATAAGCCCTTTTTCTCTTAAAAGTTAGCTCCCTCAGGTATTTTGTTGCAGTAACAAAGTAACTAAAACTCAATCGGGAAGAGGGAGGACCACACATGTGTAAGTATGTCAGGTCCCCAGCTCCCTACTAGGCTTCAGGGTGGGGTGTCAATGGCCTCTGAAATGCTGGTCAAAGCTTTCACTCCAAATCAACTTGTCAGAGATACTCAGCAGGATAGCAAGGGACAGTTGGGCTCTGGAGAAAGAGGTTCAAGCATAATCACCCTGAGGACCCCACAGAACCAAACCCAGGTCAGGTCAGGTTTCTAGAGCCGGAGGATGTCACCTTAAAGACCTACAGACCCCTGTGTGGAGTGCTGTCCCGCTTAAACCTTACTTGGCCAGCAGGCTCATGAGGTAGGTGGAAGTGTTGGTGTCCAGTCTGAGAGGAGGCACCGTGACGTAGGCGGCTGCATGGGACCAGTCCTGGTGGTAGTAGTGCAGGCCTGTGAGCGTGGCATGGGCATTGGTGGTCTCAGCCAGCACCACTTTCCCTGGAACAAGAGTGGAAAGCATAACCAGGAAGCCCCTGGTCCACGAGGTGGTTGAGCTGCACGTAAGAGGAAAAGGCTTGCCTCAGCTTTCTTAGGCATGTAAAGGTCCAGAGACTTTCTATTTCTGCTGACCCTGGGCTAGAGACAGATGTGGATTCTGAGGCCAGGAAGCACAGAAGAGAATTTTGAGGAGTATAGTGTGGCCTGGCTGTGGACAGATGGCCGTGGAGGAGTGAGGCATATATTGCCAGGCCTAGTGGGCAGAGCAGGCTGTTCTCTGGGCAGGCAGGAGATGTGACTGTTCTGGGAGTAGCTGGGATAAAATCAGAAGTTAGAAAGTCAAGGAAGGGGTCCCTCTAGCAAGCTGGACCAACAGTTCAGCTGGAACCTCTTCAGGGACCTCAGCCAAAGGAGAGGCAGAATGTAGGGCCCAGTTGTCAAAATGTAATGAAGGCTGTGGTACCCACACTTCTGGCTTATACCCACAGGGTTCTACCCCGACCTGATTTCTCCTGTTCCTAGTACTCTTGATACCCAGGCTACAGGCTTCAGTACTGCCAAGGGGTCTGCACTGGGAGTCACACAAATGCCCCTTGAGGGTCAGACGCAGGGTTCAAGGTGATGAGGATGGGAAGTTGGACCCACATACTGTTATTCTATCCTGCCCCCCACATGCCCACTGGAACTGGTTTAGCATTTTGTTAGTTGCCAAGGCAACTGTTAGTTCAACACAACAGACTAAAAAGATATCAATCAATTAATTTAAGACTTTCATTTTACTTGACCTGGTCAAAGTAACAGACATTTCTGAGAAGCTGCTGTGCATAAACATATGAGGAGGATTGGTTCTCATGTACTGAGCCCAGGCTAGTTCGGGGAACCCTGAGGCAGACAATTGTGAAGAAATGGGAAGGGCAGGCCATCTCAGCAGCCAAGCCTGGCAGAATGTAAGCTGATGGACTCTTGTCTGATCACATAGCACAAGCTACAAGGACTCACCTTGCATCTTGGCAGCTGCAATCACATCACCGGCCGAGATGCTGGACACATTAACCAGGTAGACGGGACAGTGAGTCTAAAGGCAAGAGATAGCAGAAAGTAGCAGCACCCCGCCCCCATGCCCCGTAAAGCTGCCATGCACCCACACCACCCCTCCTTAGTCCTGTACCAACATATATCCCCATCGTTACTCATCACTAGATGATGGTTTATGTTTGGGATGCAGGCTGGTGGGCTGAGCACACAACAGGCTGCAGAACTATGTGCAGCAAGGCAGAAGCAGATAAAAGCCAGCATCGGGGACCACCAGCCAAAGAAGTGACCTCAGGCTGCAGCTGATGAGTCTACACCTCAGATTTCCTCTGATCTCATGGGGTTTTTCCTGTTTTACTTTTTTTTTTCTGTTCACAAACATGATGACCCAGAAACAGTCATGTATTATATCCTATACCTGAAATTTTGGTGCCTGTGTCCTGAAGCTCGCTTTATTAACAGACAGAATGTATCCAGGAGAAAAACCAGGTTCAGAGTCTAGACTGGACAAAGCTGATCTTGTAAACATGTGGAGTGTCATATCAGCTATTCTGCAGAACTGTGCAAACATAGTCCACAGCCTAATTTCTTTGGCACCTTTGTGCTAAGAACCAAGGAGCTGATAGTTAGTCAGATCCATCAGATCCTTCCTTATTGTGGGCTGGGTGTCCAGGAAGTATTTGGTAAGATAACTGTTGCCTTGACAACAGGACAAGGTCCACCCTTTAAGGAGCTAACAGAGATGCCATTCTGTGCCTTCACTGGCTATTGAGTTAGGAGACAGAGGCTTTGAGGTGCCTCTCATGACCTGATTAATCCTAGGGTTGGCTGATGTGCAGCCTCCCTGTCCTCTACATACTCCTAAGACCATACATCTGTGTTTCCATCCTTCTGGGCAGCCCAGGTCATTCCAGAAGAGAAGGTTCCAAGCAGGAGCCCTCATTAGAATCACAGGATTGGGGGAAAACAGCCATACTCTCAATGCAGAATGCTGGGCACTATCCAAGTTTCTGATTTTCTGGATCTCTCTGGAGCTCAAGAACCTGTTTATGTGAATCTGTAAGTTCTGATACATGGTGCTGATTTTGCCATCCAGGGACCACACCACTGGAGATCTCTCCTTCTAGAGCCAGGAGTTCAGATTATCTGAGCAAATCAAACCCTTGGGCCACATCCTGCAGGAACCCAATAGCTTTCCAGGCACAAAGCATTCTCCCTTGCTTTGGCTCAGCTGTCCAGAGCAGAGCAAGTGATACCATCACTCTGATTTCAGATAATAAAGTGGCAGATCAGAGCGGGGCATGATGTGCAGGTGGTTGAAAGCATGTGTTTATTATTAGCAAGGCTCTGATTTCTGGCGCCATCGCTAGCTGGTTCCTGCCACGCTCTGCCAGTGCCTGACTGTCAAGGGCTTTTCCTGAATTGAACCCAGAAAAGAAGCTGGAAAGCAAAGACCCCAGCAGCATAGGGTTAAATTATAACTGTCTAAGCCATTTGTACTTGAGCATTGGATCTAGGCTATAGTACTTCATTGAGCTCAGAGGGGTGGAGCAGAGAGCTGGGGTGGGCAGGATGCACACTAGGACCCTGAGACTAACATGTGCATTCAGCTGGGGTCCTGAGAGCCACTTGTGGCATTGGCCTCTAGACAAGAATGAGCTCACACTGTGGTCCCAGTGTGGAGGACAGGGGTGAGAGGCAGCTACTTACCCTGTTTGCAATGGTGATGACTCGGTGAGTGGCTTCAGCTTCCAGCTGTTAAAAACAAGGGGCAATAAGGAACCAATCTCCACCATCTCCTTCCAGCCAGCTGCACCTGCCCGAGAGCTCTCTGTATAGAAAGTGCTGGAGCAGCAGAGGGGCTGACTGCATCCACAGGGACTGGCTATGTACAGGAGCAAGACTCTGACAGGGGCACCAGGCCCCAACCCCTAGGACTTCCATGGAAAGAGAGTTCCAGGATTTAGGATACAAGGTGCATCTTGGTGAATGCCACTCAGGGCTTAGAAAGGTGCTGGCTGAGCTAGCCAGGTGACATACAATTGTTACTTGGAACTGGCAGAGCTATCCTCTTAAGTTATTTTTTATTTTATGTGAATTGGTGTTCTGCCTGCATGTATAACTGTGTAAGGGTGTCAGATCTTGGAATTACAGACAGTTCTTAGCTGCCATGTGGATGCTGGGAATCGAACTCGGGTCCTCTGGAAGAACAGTCAGTGCTCTTAACTGCTGAGCCATCTCTCCAGCCCTAGTGTGTTTACTTAATGGCTATTACAGAAATGCGGTTACATATGTCAAGATGAACATTAGCCCAAATCGGGGTTTCTGTGCCCTAATATTACCAACACCGAAGCCCAAGAATTCTCTGTGGTTGGGGCTGTTTGCACACTGCAGGATGTTTGCAGTATCCCTTGACTTTATCCATCAGATATCAGCATCATTCTACCCTTCCTGCTGGGCCAACTGAAAACATCTCTAGACACTTGTCAGATGTCTTCTGGGTAGTCAGTCAGTCTGCTCTGGCCTACAGACCCAGGTCCACAGCCTCACTGTTCCTCTTTGTTACCTGGCAAGGACAGTTAAAGCCTGAATCTGAGTGGACTCTTCATCAACCTCATCACAGATCCATCCTGCGAATCAAGTGCTCTCTAACTCTCCAAGAAACCTAGGCTGGCATTACATTCACGGCATAGCAGAGGTTGGATTTGAACTTCTTAATTCTCTTGCCTTCACCTCTCAAGTACTTGAGCTGCGGGTGTATACCCCATTTTGAGTCACATGTTAGGTATGGATCCAGAACTTCATGAATGCCAGGCAAACATCTACCAACCTAGCTACATTCTCAGCCCCGGTGCCTATTTCTTTACAGATTCTGAGGTGACCAAGTGGGACCTACATTTAAACCAGTGATGGACAGGGACAGGCCCTAGTTGGGAAAAAGGCAAGCCAAGTTGGCTTTTGGGTGATGGTAGGATCACACATCGGGTCTTCTGCAGCTCTAACCGCTACCCTGCTATAACTGATTGACGAAGACAGGTTCTTGCTATGCACTTCAGGCCTGCCTGGAACCCGAGTCCTCAGCCTCACTAGAGCTACAGTACAGAGTCAGCGTCTCTCCCCTTCCCCCCATTACTCTGCATTTTAGGCTTTAAAGAAAAGAGAGGCTGCTTCCTGCTGCAAATGGCGAACATGTCTGAATAGGACGCTAGCACAGGATGGCATCATTTATCTACTGTGTTTCCACCATAGCAGGCTCTCTCAGCAGCAGACCACCGTATATCCAAGTCAATGCCCTATGAAAGTGCACACAGGGTTACACACAGAGGACTGCAGGGCCTTTTCTTCTCACCCTGGTGACTAATATGAGTGACAGCATGGACAGGCACATGCTTTGTTCCCAGTGGGGAGGGTTTACGGCCTTCCTCAAAATCACATCTCCAGGATGAAGCATCCTGACTTAGAGTTTAATTTTCTTCTAACACACCAAGGCTCTATCTGTCCTTTGTTTCTGAGCTCAATTCTGGATAAAGTGACTCCTGAAATGGTCTCTCCAAAGCCCTGAGATTAGAATAAATGGGGGCATAAGGGACTTTACCCGGCCCTTCTAAAGCAAGGCCAAAGTGGCCTCATCATAGGGGGAGCTTCTAGATGGGAATTTCACCCATGGGGGAAAATGAAGTAACATACGTTTCTCCTCTGCAAATGACATAATTTTATTTTCCCTTATTTATTTTCTGAGAGAGGGTCTCATATAGCCCAAGCTGGCCTCAGACTTGCTATGTAACAGTTTTTGACATTTCTTCTAAAAGACCCCATGAGCGTTAGTTACTGTTTGAGTAAGTAATGTTTCCCATGGTTTCTTGGTCCCTGGATAGTGGTGGTATTTCTGCAGACATGAGGCAAGGCTGAGCTGGAGGAAGGAGGTCATAGGGATGGGTCCTTCCTTGGCAATTCTTGACCATTTCCTGTTTTACTCTCTGCTTTCTGGTTGATCATCAAGATGGTTCTCCTTTGTCACACATCCCTGTCATTATAATACTCTGCCTAAGTGGAAATATCCACTGAAATCTTTCAAACAATGAGCATGCATAAAATAATAATAATAATAATAATAATAATAATAATAATAATAATTTTCTCTCAGCCTTATTTTCAGTGATAGAAAGCTAATGAATACCGGAAGTCTACATTAAAAAGAAAATTGATCGTAGACATAGGAACTTTCTCCTACCTCCTCTGGACGGCTGATCTCGATTCCTTCTGGGCCTGTGATACCCAAATCTAGAGCCTCCTTAGCACCCTGAATAATAGCGAGAGAAAGACAACTGAATTAGAGAGATACAAGACACTACCAAAGCCAAAGGACAGTAAAGTATGCCAGGCATGTCTCCCTTCTGTAATGTACATTTTCCAAAGAACAAGCCCAGGGACCTCATGCAGTAAACTTCTCATTCTCTTCTCACTTCTTAATGACTGGACAATACCTTTTATTCTTAAAAATACAGCCCAGTTGCTAAGCAACGGCCTGGGGATACCAAAGACAAACATTGCTAGTTGTTTTAAAAGTTAGAGCTATCTCTCCAGAAATCCCAACAAATGTCTCTGGTGTCAGAAACTCCTAGAGAACGAAAGGGGTTCACCCTTTGTACCAGAGAATAGACTTTTATGACGTAACAGTTCTGATGGAGAGGTATAGGAGAATGGAGTGTTGCTGTTTATTTTGCATGCTGTATCTCAATAAATATTCCCAAGAGATATTCTAAATATTTTTCTATAGTGAAATTCAAATATTATAACATTTACACTAAATTATTTCCTGAGACTTCAGAAACCTTTTTGATTATAAAGAGATTTTAATGTCTATATTAAAAGTTTAGATTTCAGACCAAGATTTGGTACCCCAGATATTCACATCTCACACCATCTAATTACTTGGTTTATGTGAATCTTGAAGGACAGTGACAAGTGATCGGGGTGTCCCTGATGGCCCCAACCCTACCCAACAACCTCTATTGCTGACTTGCCTCAGCCACAAGTTCCCCATTTTCAGCGTGGACTCGGGGGATCGCCCCAATATCCCTGCAGGCATAAAGCACTTGATACAGCTCACTGTCTCGAAGCATGTACAGGTCCTTGTAGGTCATGAACATCTGGAAGGAGTTGACCCCTTTCTCCCGCACTAGCGTCTCCATTTCTGCTTTTACCTGGAGAGTAAAACACAAAGTTAGTGCCAAGGAGGACTAGCCGGTGCCGGCCCCGTGAAAAGATGGACTAGAAGAGCTGAGATGGGCTGCGACTGATTCTGTTTCAGAGGCTGTAAATTCTATTACAACAGAACACAGCCCTCCGTGCCTGCACCGACCATTCAGCAGTCCTCCCCATTAGGTGTTCATGGTACCTCGTGTACACAAGGACATACTGAGCCTGGGCAATCAGTGCAAGGAGTCAGTGCTCCTTTGTTGGCCCATGACCTTGAACTCCGTCACAACATTGATGCTCATTGTGGATGCTAGAAAATGGGTTCTTTAAGTTAGGCAGGACAGTCCCCCTCCCTGCCTTCTTTGGGGACATCTTAGGTACCCACCAGGTGATCCCCACATCAGCAGACCTTGGGGTCAGCCAGAGCCCTGCACTTGGGAGGTGCCCTTGTCAGGTCTAAATGTCTCATCTGGCACACAGAGAGGCCAGAGTGGTGGTGGGGGAATGTTCTAACACAAAGATCATCAGGTCCCAGTCAGCTCAGTTATACACCTTCGTGCACCAGACCACCGTTGCCTTCTTTGGAGGTTCCGTCAGCACTATTACCTTGGGTGCCCACCAGGTGATCCCCACATGGAGGGCATAGTCACAGCAGACCTTGGGGTCAGCCAGAGCCCTGCACTTCTCGTAGGCTTCCACAAGGGAGGTCTCTTTGTCGGGTAGGACATGGCCAATGATCATGGTGGTGCCTCCAACCAGTGCCGCCTGAAGGAACAGGAGAAGAGGCAGTCTTGTCACATCTCTTCCTGCTCTGTTGAGGTGAGACACGGTGCTCAGGGTGCACTCAGAGCAACCATGGAGATTGTGAGGCTCAAACACAGCAAGGCGTGGAAAACCATATGGGGTGGTTCAGAGGTGTGATGGATGCTTTTCTTTAGAACTAGGAGCCTAGCAAAGAAACCTCCTTCTTCTTCATGCAGAGTTCTAGCTTAGCCCTTTGGAAAAAGCGCTTAGCACATCACAAGGCTAGATCAATCCTACCTTCCCAGTAGGATCTCCCTCCAAGTGACTTTTGACTACTTCAATATATAGTACAACATACTCAAAGGCCCAAGTATATGTGTATATCTGTTACAGTATGAGCATAATCATGAATAAAATTGGTGATCTAGTTACATACATCAAACCATAATGAATACTATGGGATTTGGAAGATATTGTTTTATTCCATCACTTACGAGGCAGTTTTACTAAAATATTTACATGCATCTTCAACATCAGACTCTTTGTTCACATTTCTCCTTCCCCTAGCATTTCACTTTTATTTCTTTCTTTCTTTTTCCTTTTTCTTTTTTCCAAGACAGTTTCTCTATGTAACCCTGGCTGTCTTGAAATGGGCTTTGTAGACCAGGCTGGCCTCAGACTCACAGAGATCTGCCTATTAACTTCATTCAGTTCTATGTCTTGTCTGGGATAGGGTACTTTTATACATGTGTCTAACTTACTAGTGAAAAATGACCCAATGCACAGGCTCCATAAGCTACTACTTCCAAGACTTCCTGCCCCATTTCTCATGTGCGTGCATTTTGTCTGTGGGCACGAGTGTGTGTGGGAGTGTGTGCATTCATGTGCACGTGTGGAGACTCAACATGAATGCTGAGAATCACCCTCAATTGCTCTTTTATCTCATCCACTAAGCAAGATGTCTCAATCAAACCTAGAGCTTGTTGATATAGCCAGTCTGGCTAACAGGATTGCTCTGGGGTCTCCTGACTCCACCTTTCCAGGCTGGGTTCTGGGAATCCAAATTCTAGTCCTCGCACTTGAAAGGTAAATGCTTTGGATCATTGAGCCATCTCCTCAGGCCCTAAAGAGAAAATTTTAAGAAGCTTCACTCATAATCACAAGGCAAACCCCCGGGGGAAAAAATGACTAAATCCATACAAAATTTCTCTATCATTTAAAAAAGAAAACTTGTTTGATCATGTGACTTTTGTCAACTTCCAAAACCTGACATTACCCAAAGGGTGCTTCAGGTAAATTTGCTGGTCCCAAACCCTGTTGTTATCATTAAAATAACCAAGAGAGAGTTCTTCACATACAGGGCCAGCTTCCTGGTTGGACAATTGGAAGAGAAAGTCAAACATCACTTATGGAATGCTGAGAGTGCCATCTCGAGGCTGGAGAGATGACTTAGAAGTTAGGAGCACTGACTGTTCTTCCAGAGGTCCTGAGTTCAATTCCCAGCAACCACATGGTGGCTCACAACCATCTGTAATGAGATCTGGTACCCTCTTCTGTATACTGTACACATAATAAATAAATAAATCTTTAAAAAAAAAAAAGAGCGCCATCTTGACGGGTGTGTTATCCTAATTACATCCTTTTCCATGGAAGTAAAAAAGCTTGATGAAGCTGCCTGCTCTATAAGGTCAAATTCCTTGATCATAAAATGAGACACTTCTGGGGACTAAGGTACCAAGAAAAAAATGGGTCCAGGAGTCAAACAATTAAGAATGAAAAATCTCGGTGCTTTCTTGCATTGCTTAAAGCAGCCAACAGAGGGTGGTAGCTCTGTATAATACAAGGAGGGACAGGGGTGGGGGGGAGGAGCAGGGGTGGGGTGGGGGGGAGGAGCAGGGGTGGGATGCAGGAGGAGGGGGTGGGGCACAGATTGTAGTTTACAAGCTGGCTTCTGTTCCCGGTTCTGCTGGATCCCACCAGGCTGATTCACCTTCCCAGCAGGTGGATGCACTCTGTTTTGGGCTGCCGAGAATTTCTTGCCTGTCCACGTGCACATGGGGAGCTTGGTAGACTAGCATTGTATACCCTAAATTGTTTTGTTCTTCTTTGGTTCTCTGTGCCCCTTCAGCACAATGGCAGCCGCCTCGGATGAAAAAAAAAAGGACCCACAGAAAGCACAGTGATAAAGGAGTTAGGACCCCCGCGGCAAGGGTAGAAAAGGCAATTCATTTGCGAGCCTTCAAATTCATGACAGTACAGATCAGGCTAATAAACCATTTTCCTCTTACCATGACAAGTATGTGCTTACAAGAGCCTCTAATACTGAGCTACAGTGCAGAAAAATTGACTCCCCCCAGAGAGCATCCTATCCCACAACTTCCTTCCTGGATACATGCTAAGCACACAGGTCCAATCTCTGTCCATTGCTGTAAAATGCCACCCTAGGACACCCCCAGATCAGTTTTTTTGTATATTTGGGTATGTATGTCTGTAGTGTGTATGTGTGCATGGTTTCATGTTCATGTATGCATTCTCGTGTGTGCATATGTGTGTTTGAACATACATTTGTGTATGTGCGGCTGCATGTGGAGGCCAAAGAGGGATTAGGCTTGTGTGGATCCTGGAAGAGCTCCTGGCCTTTAGTCAGGGAATCCTAGGGACCAACTATGGTGTGATATGGGTTGGGAGGCTCCCCTGGCCTGGGATAATGAGTCAGTGGGTATTGCATGTATTCTGGGTTGGGGGCTCTAGGCAGACACAGCCTCTGAGCTCTGTGGGAATGGACTACAAGTTGCCAGAGGCCCCAAGCAGCTTCCTCTGGAGTCCAATGATAGGAACTGAAAATTCTGGAAAGCATCAAGAGCCATGGTATTGACTTCCCTGCCTGCTGGCTGTTATGTGGAACAGCCAGGAGCCCCTTTGCACCTCCACATGCAGCCACACACATGTACACGCACACCCGCAGGGCAGCAACTGCAGGAGGCTTGAAAAGTAATGTTACTATTACTACCTCTGTTCCTGAGGGCTTCCAATCCAGAGTTCACAGGTTCAGCAAACCCTCCTACCACAAGCTTCAGGCTCAGGGTGTATCCTTCACAGGCAACACTCACACACACACACACACACACACACACACACACACACACACACACATACACACACACACACACACACTACGGAGCTGATCTTCCACACAGGCACAGTTCTGATGCCCAGGAGGAATGCCTTTAGCTCCATGTTTACAAAAACAGGAGGACATCACAGATGTGACAGACCTTTTTATTGTCACCCCATTTAAAGGCCTTGAAGACATCATCACTGGAGCAAGGCACTGACCTGTCCCTGATGCTTTTGGAAAGATGTGTTTAAGGATGCTTGGCTGTGGGCCTGTCATACTTCATGACTACTTATACAAAAACCATTGCTTAGGTGAGCTGTAGATGATACTTAGCGACAGGCAGCATGATGCCCGTGGCTGCTGTCTTACTTCTACGTCTGTGAGGACACACCACGTGCAAAAGCACCTAGAGGAGCAAACTTCCACACCCTCAAAGGAAGTCTGGGCAGCAGCTAAAGCAGAGCTGATGCAGAGGCCACGGCTTGCTTCTCATGGTTTGTTCAAATTGCTTCTAATACATCCCAAGACTACGAGCCTGTGGGAGGTGTCACCCACAGTGGGATGGGCTTCCCACATCCATCAGCAATTAAAAAATGCTCCATAGGCTTGCCCATAGGCCAGTCTGGTGGGGACATTTTCTCAGTTGGATCCCTCTTCCTAGATGACTCTAACTTATGGCAAACAAACAAAACACTAGCCAACACAAAAGGGCAATGGGGCTGTGAGTGGATGAGCAGATTCAGTGTGTTCACAAGATGTTTGGAGCTACGTTCAGTCACACACAAGAAACTTGGGAGGAAGCATGCCAAGGATATTAATGACGGCTGTTTGGGGATGATTGGGAGAAATTTTTTTCTTCTTTTCTAAAATTTATTTAATGGGATTTGTTAATTTTACAACATACACTAGAAGCAATGTCATCTTTATAATAGGCCCCACACAAATAGGCTGGGAAGAAGCTGAAACTAAAGTTAGTCAGCCATGTTTCTATGTGTAAAAGATGCTACAGTTATGAGATTTTTCAGATGCAGAGTAAAGGCACAGGGGATTAAAAAAAAAAAACTTGCCCATGTAAGCTACCACATACATCTATCAGATACTAATTATTTTATAACTTTTGCTTCAGATATTTTAAACTTTTATTTAAAATACCATTTTGGGGGGGCAGTGTGAGAGGTTGAATCCAGGGTCTCATGTGCTAAACCCTGCTTTACCACTCAGATACATCCCCCAGATGAGTTTTTTTTTGTTTTATTTTGTTTTTTTTAATTTGGGTATGTGTCTGTAGTGTGTATGCATGCGTGGTTTCATGTTCATGTGTGCATTCTTGTGTGTGCATCTGTGTGTTCCAAAATACATTTGTGTATGTGTGGCTGCATGTGGAGGCCAAAGATGGGTATCAGTTAGGCTTCTCAATTGCTCTCCACTGAGGCAGTCTCTTGCTGAACCCAAGGCTCACAGATTTGACTAGTCTACCTAGCCAGCTTGTCCCAGGGTCTCCTGAATTTCCCAAATGCTGGGATTATAGGAGAGCTGACAGACACACTCATCTGGTCTTTTCTGTTGTTCTGGGCATCTGAACCTCAGTCCTTATGAACTATCTCTCCAAACTGAGGAATTTTCTAAATGTGATATTAATTCTGATATACCTAATGATCTCTGCCATTACCTGCTCTGAGGCTGAGATACTTCTTTGTGTTTATCTAGTAATGGTGCTACTATCAAGTTGTTCATATCCTTTGGCAATTTGTTTCTGTGGACCTTAACTGCTTCACTGCATGCTTGAACATCTTCTTTCATGTATGAACTGAGCCCACACTCAAATGCACACGGGCAGGAAGTCCAAGTGCAGCTTTAACAACCCAGGCCTGACCAGGAAAAAGCTGAACCCATTAGGGCCTCCTTAAACTTGGTGGGTAACCAAAACTGTCCATCCAGCAATCTAAGCCTTTTACACACACACACACACACACACACACACACACACACACACACATGCAAATGCAGACAGACAGACAGATAGACAGATACACATACACACACACACACTTCTCTCCAGCCAGTGACTTTTGTCCTAGTGTAGAATTTCACATTTCTATCAATTAATGTGGACATGAAGACCATTTATCTAACCAGTAGTCACAATACACCACTGTTTACATTTGACAGGGTGTGAAACATAATTTTACTACTTCAAGAAGGCTACTGATATTTCGTTCTTGGCATGTATGGTATAGTGCTGGGTAAATCTGGATTTATTTGATGCCCAGGAGTACTACCTCTGGTCATTTAGTCAAGAGTAAGAACCAGCACTAAAATTCAACCTTTTACGCATGTCATCTTTATATGTCGGCTGGCCATTCCATCAGGGCACCTCCATGGGGGAAATGCAGGGGTCTGCATGTTCAGACACCCACTCTGCAAACTGTACAAATACTGTGCTCATTTAGATATGTTTATTTTTGGATGCGGGAAGGAACAATAAACTGGTCCTTCTTCTCTTTCTCAGGGCAAAGAGCTTTGAAGAAACATCCTTTTAATATCTTTTGCATTGCTACAGATCTTGCTGTTTCCTCCAGTGATGTTTCCTGGCCCCTCCCACAACGCTTCCACATCCAGTGTGGCTGTCTTGCTCCAAGGCCAAGAATGAGCAGGTCTAGGTAAAAAAAAAAAAAAAAAAAAACAAACCCAGAACAAACAAACAACAAAAAAATCCAACAAGCAAACAACAACATAACATTGATCTCTGTTGTTGAGAGGCACTTGGGCCGAGGCCAATCCGAGGGCTTCCCTAGAGCACACACTTGCAGAATCAGAGGTGTGTAAACAAGGAAACTGAGATACTGCTAGATGTGTGGCCCCAGGAAAACTCACTCGACAGGGAGTTCATATGAGATTCAAATGATAATATTGCTATGGTTTGGATATAATTTTTTTTAAGTATTTTTTTTAAACTTTATTTATTTATTTGCCTTGGTGTTTGCCTGGAACTGGAACTACAGACAGTTGTTAGCTGCAATGTGGGTGCTGGGAATCGAACCCTGGTCCTCTGGAAGAGCAGACGGTGCTCTTAACCGCTGAGCCATCTCTCCAGCCCCAGGTTTGGATATAATTTAAATGTCACTTCCTTGTGGTTTGTGAGTTGAAATTTAATCCCCACTGAGAGATACTGAAAGGGCAGAAACAATCCCCTTACCATGTTTAGAAGTAGGGGCTTTAGGAGGTGATTAATGCAAGGTCATGGAGTGAGGCCTCATGACTTAATACTGATGGCCTTACAGAGAGAACACCAGAGGCTATACAGCCACATGCTTCTCTTCACTGTCTCTTTCTATGTGACATCCTGCACTCTCTTAAGATAAGGCCACCACCAGATACAGCCCCCTAGCCTGGGCCTCCAGAATCACAAGCCAAACTAAGACTTTTTTGAGTACAAATCATGCAGCCTGTAGTATTTTCTGACAGCAACAGGAAACAGACCGGTGTAGCTCTGCTTTGCAAATGCATCATCGTGCAGTGTGCTCAAACAACCATCTGTTTACATGGATCTGCTTCTCAAGAGGCCTACAACTGCTTTTTTTCTTTCACTTTAAAATCTTCTTTCATTAAAAAAAAAAAAAAAATCACATTCTCTCTAAGTACTGAAAAAAAAAAAATCACCAGCTCAGTGGTTTCTCTATCTCTTGGGTAAACATCCTTCCCTTTCACAGTTGTTTGCTGCTCGTTGGCCTTCTGGAAACCAGCTCTTTCCGGGCATTGCACTTTGTTGTTGTTGTTTGTTTTTGAGACACAGTTTCCCTGTGTAGAGCTCTAGCTGACCTGGAACTCACTATGTAGACTGTCATAACCCTTTGCTGTGCACACCTGATCTGTTCAGCTTTCTTCAGAGGACATAAGCAGTATTCAATTCACAATGCATTTCAGGAAAAACACTTTCCTGTATGTGTGCCTGATACTGCAGGACCAGAATAGGCAAAATTGCTCCGGCATGAATCAAACTTGGGGCAGGGGTACAGATGGAGGGAGGCAGAGCAGATGCAGTGATCTGCACTGTACCCTAAGCCTTGGGAGATGACAGGGCAGAGTTTGAGGACAGCCTCAGCTATGTAGCACATTTGAGACTAGCTTGCACTATGAGAAAAATCTGACTTTATTTTTCCTTTAACAAATTTCTTTTAAAATAAACTTTATAAATTCTGATCTCTTTTGGCTTTTGTTAACCCGGACCTTTCAGTACTCCAGTTCTGTAACTTAGTAGCTATCACACCTTGTGAAAATTTTGATCATTCTGAATTCCATCTGCTCCCTTCACACACGGAGATGGGAATGCAGCCTTCATGGCGGTACCTATGAGAATTAAGAGGAGGGGCTGGAGAGATGAATGGGGGTGGTGGTGGATGCTCACTGCCAAATCTGACTACGTATAACACAATAATGCAGAAAAAAAATTAAGTGGCATCATGCATGTCAAGTGCCCAGCTCTACGCCTGCACAGGGGAGCTCAATAAACTGACCGATGGCGACTGGGAAGCAGCATCATTTGTCCTCTGTGCTGTGTAGCTGGCACTTCAGAAGCAAATACCATCTGGAGCAGAGTCTAACTGACAAACAACGAGGAGAAAATGCTCATTCCCAATAGGAACGACTTCAGGATACTATGGGGATACAAGCCAGTACAAGAAAAAGTCCTCAAGGATGATGGAGAACATCACTTTTGAAAGCGGACTCGAGGGGCTGGAGAGATGGCTCAGAGGTTAAGAGCACTGATTGTTCTTCCCGAGGTCCTGAGTTCAATTCCCAGCAACCACATGGTGGCTCACAACCATCTATGATGACATCTGGTGCCCTCTTCTGTATACTGTATATATAATAAATAAATAAATATTAAAATAAGACTCCAGGAGGGAAAGGTCACAATAGGGCAGGGCATTGGGTATGGCGACCAGAGTAGTAAGTGCTTCAGCAAAGCTGGAAAGAAGACAGACCTGTTTGTTGGGTTGAGGAAAACCTGATTAGGACTGAGTGCATGAACTTTGATTAGCCCAGAATTCATGCGCTTAACAATGTTGTCCATTTGTATTTACGGAGGTGGTACCCAATGATGAGGGTCAGGGAGTGTGGGCCTAAGGGCTCCTCTAGAGAGAACCCTGGCCTCACTCCCATCCCTTGACATGTCTATGGCCCAGGAAGAGGATACTTTGAGAGCTGGGATGGGCTTCTCCTTGGTCTTGGCTATAAGCTATATGCAGCCATGGCCAGCCTCAGGGGACAGAAGACATGTGATTCAGATGAGACCGCCACTCTGGCTGTGTGAGAGTTCAATGATAGTGTGAAGGTGACCAATCTGAATTTTGGGACTGGGATGGGAAGGGTGTACAAGAAATATGTGTCTTGAAGAAACGAGTTTTGACAATGGAGATGGAAAAACTAACCAGCAGGGGAGGCTGAATGAAATGAGGGGCTGAAAAATAGTACCAGGATGGGGGGGGTGGGGGTG